>CM024755.1:128997929-129057732 GCA_014218235.1 Colocasia esculenta | reverse complement strand
GCTAGGTTACACACTGTATACAGTCCTACAGCTGGACAGAAATCTATCTTAGAAAAGAAAGATCAGACTGAGAGCTATTACACGATGAACGCTCAGGACTTAGCTCACAGTCACAGACTCTCCCCCAAGATTACAATGAGCACAGGGAGAATGGAAGAGAAGAAGGCTTGAAGGCGATGAAGACTTCTGCTTGAAAGCTTCTGTAGATTTTGGCTCGAGCTCTTCTCTCTTTCTCTGAGTGTTTGTGGCGTGAAGGTTCTTCTCACAGTTGTACACTCCTTGAAGGATTTTCTGGAAGGCTCTCACTTTATCTTCAGCAATGCTCCATCTTTTATATGAGCAGCTTGAATAGATCCGTTGGAGTTCTAGCCGTTGCTCATCTCCTCTTCATTTGTCTTGATCAGACTTGATGGTCTTCGAGGTCTGTGAGCATGGAAGAAAGTGTTAGCATAAAAGAGTGTTTATGATAAACGATGCATAGTACTGTGCTTCTGCTAACATACTGAAAATAGTAGGTCAAATCTTTTTCTGACAAGATTATGCATGCAGTTTTTCTGACAGACAATATTTGACTTTTCAATGAGCGCCAAAAACACTTTCAAAAATTCAAGAGAAATCGTTGTTCATTTACAAGTAAATCGTTGCAAGTTTATGAACAAAATGATGTGAAAGACAAGTCGTTATGATCATTGAAGAAATCGTTATGAGCATGACTTATGAAATCGTTATGGGAACGACTTCTTAACAAATCGTTATGAAGGCAAGTCGATGCATTCACTTAAGAAATCGTTATGGTCTAAAGAAGTCATTATGAGCATGACTTATGAAAACGTTATGTGAAGAGTCGTTGCCCATTTGTAAACAAATCGTTGTGAGAGCAAATCGTTGTCTCAGTTAAGAAGTCGATGTGATCACTTATGAAATCGTTATGAGAACCAGCAGATGTGATCACTTATGAAATCGTTATGAGAATGAAGCCGATGTGATCACTTATGAAATCGTTATGAGAATTAAGCCGATGTGATCACTTATGAAATCGTTATGAGAATGAAAACGATATGAGGAAAATCGTTGTGGCTATAAAAGGAATCGTTCTGAGATCGATTTCTTAACAAATCATTATGGCCACTAGCAAAGTCGTTGTAGCGCTTATTAATTTTGGCACTTAAACTGAAATCGATGTACATTGATTAAACATCGATTTTATCATTTTAGTTGCCATATTGCATCAATGTGAGACTCAGCATTTTGCTATGAGATTGATGCGGCACAGATGAAACAAAATATTCAATTTAAGTTACATCATAAATTTTATTATCACCAAAATACAAGAACAAATAGAGAGTGGTTCAACAATCTCCCCCTTTTTGGTGATGACAAAATTTATGAGAATTTTCTGACAAGAATATATATAAAGCATAGAGGTTTCAGAAAATTCATACAAACTCTCCCCCTTTTTGTCACTAACCAAAAAGGAAGGATCTTACCATGGATTTCTCTCCCCCTTTGAGAGAATTTCTTACCATTGAGGGGTTCAACAATGATAGTTGATAAGGAATGACTCCCCCTTAATCTGTGCTCCCTGAATGAGAGACTCCACCTGAATGAAACTTGCAAATAATTGTTAGCAATAAAGACCAATTCAATTTTTGTGACTACTCTTTCTTCAGATGAGATTTGAATGAAGAGTTTGCAGTCACTCCTGCCTTGAGCATCCTTGGTTTTTGATGCTCCAAGGCTAACCTGAAAAAAATTACTCAAAGGTAGGTACCCAAATTCTTTTGGGTCCTTGATGGTTAGAAGCATGAAAATATCCTTTAGGGATCCAAACTAAATGCCTTGTTGTGCAGGTGTTTACAGTGTGTCCTAGTTTATTGCAATGAGAACAACAATGAATATAGATTGCTTTGTCGTTCTTACTTTCTTTGTGCTGAGTTTTTAGAACGAGATTTCTGTAACCTTTTCTTTTACAGGGGCCCTTTTCTGGGGCATCTTGGTTTCTTTTACAAATTTTGGTAGGGGATATTTTTCTGGAATTATGGCTTGTTTCCTTTTTGGAGGTATGTATCCAAGTCCCTGTTTGTTATTTCCAGATTTTGACACTTTTAGACATAGAGCTAAAGAAGTTTTTCCTTTTGTTAATTTTCTAACGATTCTTTTAAATACATATTTTCTTCAGTTAGAGTTTTTAATTTTTCTTCTAACTCTAGCTTCTCATTATTCTTGCTTTTCAAGTCTTCATTAAAAGAAAATTTTATCTTTACATCCTTTAATTGTTCTTCTAGTTGCTCCAATTCAGATTTAAGATCAGAATTGGTGTTTTCCAAGCAAGTAGAGTTGTTTTTCAGATTTTTTAGTTCTATTACAACCCCCTTATGTTTTTCATATAGTTCATTAAAGACTTCTTCTAAGTCTTCTGATTCTGACCCTGAATCTGTGCAGGAATTAAAAAATGAGTCAGAATGTACCTCATCTAGTCCCACCATGAGGGCTAGATTTACCTGCTCTTTTTGGAATCTGAGCTTGATGATTCTAAGCTTGTGACCTCATCATTTTCCCAAGCAGCCGTCATGGCTTTTCTCTTAAATTTCTTGTGCTGCTTCTTGGGATTATCAGTTTGACCAATCTTCTTGAGCTTTGGACAGTCTGGTCTCAGATGTCCAGGTTTTCTGCATTCATAGCAGACTGGTTCTTTCTCCTTTTTCTCTTTTCTTTGGATCCTTCTTGATCCGTTTTTCTTCTTCTTCAAAATTTTCTGAAGCTTGGACAATACTTCATCCATATTACAGTCTTCAGAATCTGCATCTTGGGAACTAGAAGAAGAGATCGAAGGAGCAGCTACAACTTTAAGAGCATTAGTACATTTCTTCTTAGATGAGCTTTCAGATAAACGCTCCATATTATTTCATGTGCCATGAGAGAACCTATAAATTATCAATTGATAAGTTAGTTAAATCATGGGCCTCTCAATAGCAGTTACCTTAGGTGTCCATAAAATAGTTAAGGACCTAAGTATTTTTCTAACGGTTTCTTCATTAGAAAGAATTTTCCAAGAGAATTTAAACCTACTACTATACTTGAAAATCTATATACATAGTAGTAATGTTTTCATTTGGAAGCATTTTAAATTGCTCATATTGAGAGATAAGAATATCTATCCTAGTTGTTTTACTTTATCTGTTCCTTCATAGGTTATCTGCAATTTATCCCATATTTCTTTAGCAGATTTACATGCAGAAACTCTACTGAACTCTCTTTTAGATAGAGCACAACATAGATAGTTTTTAGCCTTAAGTTTAGAGATAGCTTACTCTTATCAGTTGTTGTAATGGCAGTAGTGCCTTCAGCTGGAACAACAATGAAATCACCTACCTCAATACCTGCCACAAATCAAAGTTGTGCCTCGAATGAAGCATTCCATTCTCATCTTCCAGTATTGGTAGTCCTCTCCATCAAAGAATGGAGGTCTGGTGACTGATTGGCCTTCAGCATCCTTAGTTGCCATGGATCTTTGCTCTAAGATCGTTGGATCTTCTTGGAAGTTCAGAGACCCACTCTGATACCACTTGTTGGCCCTTTGGTGTGCGGCAGCAAGGTAACCTAGAAGGGGGGGGGGGGGGTGAATAGGTTTTTCTGAAATCTGAAATCAAAATGTGAACACTTAAAAGTTTGGTTAGTGTTAGTGTGGTGAAGAGTGGCAGTGCGGAAGCAAAAGAACGATCACACAAAAGGACACAGGAGATTTATCCTGGTTCGGCCCTTCCCACATGGAAGTCCTACGTCCAGTCCCCAAGCAAACTCTTGGGATTTTACTAACGAAGGTACAGTCCCCTTCAAGGACACTACAACACCCTGGATACCACCAGGTCTTCTTCTCTTTCCCGGGCAAGAAGGCAGCCCACTTCTTTTCTAGGCTCAGAAGCAAACCTACTTCTTTTACAGGTTCAGAAGTAACCTCCAGGAACAAACCCCAGTGTGGTTCTGCTAGACTTAAACCCCCAGCTAGGTCCTGTTGGTACAAACCCCAACAAGGTTCTGCTAGACACTAACCTCTAGCTAGGTTACACACTGTATACAGTCCTACAACTGGACAAAAATCTTTCTTAGAAAAGAAAGATCAGACTGAGAGCTATTACACGATGAACGCTCAGGACTTAGCTCACAGCCACAGACTCTCCCCCAAGATTACAATGAGCACAGGGAGAATGGAAGAGAAGAAGGCTTGAAGGCGATGAAGACTTCTGCTTGAAAGCTTCTGTAGATTTTGGCTCGAGCTCTTCTCTTCTCTGAGTGTTTGTGGCATGAAGGTTTTCTCACAGTTGTACACTCCTTGAAGGATTTTCACGAAGACTCTCACTTTATCTTCAGCATGCTCCATCTTTTATATGAGCAGCTTGAATAGATCCGTTGCAGAGATCCGTTGGAGTTCTAGCCGTTGCTCATCTCCTCTTCATTTGTCTTGATCAGACTTTGATGGTCTTCGAGGTCTGTGAGCATGGAAGAAAGTGTTAGCATAAAAGAGTGTTTATGATAAATGATGCATAGTACTGTGCTTCTGCTAACATACTGAAAATAGTAGGTCAAATCTTTTTCTGACAAGATTATGCATGCAGCTTTTCTGACAGACAATATTTGACTTTTCAATGAGCACCAAAAACACTTTCAAAATATTCAAGAGAAATCATTGTTCATTTACAAGTAAATCGTTGCAAGTTTATGAACAAAACGATCTAAAAGACAAGTCGTTATGATCATTGAAGAAATCGTTATGAGCATGACTTATGAAATCGTTATGGGAACGACTTCTTAACAAATCATATGAAGGCAAGTCGATGCGTTCACTTAAGAAATCGTTATGGTCTAAAGAAGTCGTTATGAGCATGACTTATGAAATAGTTATGTGAAGAGTCGTTGCCCATTTGTAAACAAATCGTTGTGAGAGCAAATCATTGTCTCACTTAAGAAGTCGATGTGATCACTATGAAATCGTTATGAGAACCAAGCCGATGTGATCACTCATGAAATCGTTATGAGAATGAAGCCGATGTGATCACTTATGAAATCGTTATGAGAATTAAGCCGATGTGATCACTTATGAAATCGTTATGAGAATGAAAACGATATGAGGGCAAATCGTTGTGGCTATAAAAGGAATCGTTCTGAGATCAATTTCTTAACAAATCATTATGGCCACTTAGCAAAGTCGTTGTACCGCTTATTAATTTTGGCACTTAAACTGAAATCGATGTATATTGATTAAACATCGATTTTATCATTTTAGTGCGCCATATTGCATCAATGTGAGACTCAGCATTTTGCTATGAGATTGATGCGACACAGATGAAACAAAATATTCAATTTATGTTACATCATAAATTTTATTATCACCAAAATACAAGAACAAATACAGAGTGGTTCAACAGTGCTCACCTGTCAATAGGCCCCAAGGCATGTGTCGACAGATAGACCAAGATAGAACAATCAAGCTCCGGGAGCACTTAAAAAGCAATAACTGTCGACAGCTGGAGTGTGCATGTCGATAGATATATGTTGCCTATCGACAGCACCAAAATCGCCTGTCGACAGATCCAATTTTCCAGCAACAACATGGTTCTGGAAACCAGATGTCAGTAGTACTTGTCGACAGCTATGAAGCACCTGTCGACTGACGTAGGGATAAGTCAGAAACATGATAAGAATATGATCTATGTTGGGGTGTTCCCTTGAAGCACGACTCTCCATACATGGACACCACTATATATAGATTATATAGAGGTATTTTCGCAGCAAGGAGCCTCCATATCAAAACTCTAAGCAAAGACCAAGAAGAAAGGCTCTTTCTCTGCTGCTCTGCTTCAACCCTCCTGCTACTCCAGGAAGAACCTTTGAGAACGAGGAGTTGAAGTCGGTTTGTCCACGAATCAAGCTTCGTGTACATCATCAGATCATCATCAACAGCAAGCCGAAGTTCTTCTGGACGACCACATCTAAGAGTTCACTTATGGATTTGATCTTTCAACTCAGAACTCTCTTTTTCTCTGTTTTCTATTAATCTATGTGTGTGCCAGTGGTTTAAGTGTCCCTTGTGCTTGATCCACGTGTGTGTGGTAGTTCTTAGTGCGTGTTTGCCTCAGACACCGTACGTGTGATTGTGGGTTGAACTCGCTTCTATAAGCAGTCTTTCTGCGTGTGTGTGTGGACAGTGGACGTAGGATGCACGAGTTGTGTACTCCGAACCACCTTAAATCTTCGTGTCTTGTGGTTTGCACATTTTCACGGTAGATGTTTGGTAGGCACTTTTGATTGTTCACACGCTAGATAGGTTTCTAATCTCCTAATCACAGTCAGCACACACACCAAAGCTAGAATTCGATCTCTATCTGTTTAAGCTTTTCTCAAGTCAGTGTTAACATTGAAAAGAAGGGTAAATTGTTTTTAATCGGTAGTAATCTATTAAACCCCCTTTCTAGATTACTGTCTTAGGTGATTCTGCACATCTTTCACTTAACGGCAATGTAGGTTGCCGTTTACACAGGTTAATGACAATTGACCCTATTGTTAAGATCAATTGACGGCGGCACAGAGCACCATTAATATTATACTATATATATATATAGATGTCTAAGACCTTGACGTTTACATGAAATGGACGGCGGTCAAGGTGACATTGGTCAGAAAAATTAGAAAACTCACATGAAATATCGAACTTAACCCTTTACTATTGTCTTAATGATGGGTTTAAAATTCAATAAAAATAGTAGATCTATAGAGTATAGGACCCTAGACCATTCGCCCCATGTTACTTGCCTCTAACCCTCCTTCTGGAGTAGCCATTTAAGAGTTGAAGATGACCGCCTTGGCAACAAGGCAGTCCCCTCGTCGCCATCTTTCGTCTGATCTGATCTCCAGAGCGATGTCTTCGGTTAGAGATCCTTCTGAACATGATCCTCCAAGTTGTTTTTGCGCCAAGCTCACCTCGATTTGCAGGAATCGCCGCACAATAACCTTTCTCTCATTCCTCTATTCTCACTTTGGAACCAGCGAAAAACCTCTCCCTAAAGGCCAAATCAGTGTCTTATAACAACTCCTACGACTTACCCAACCTCTAATCCTGACTAGTGAACCGAAAACATCCCAATCCATCGGATAAACACCACGAAAATGGCCGATCATTTCACTCCAGAACGATAGCCGCAAAAACTAGCAAGTCAGATTAATGTCAACATAGGTTGTCGTTTACCATGAGGTAAACAACAATCGATCATGCCATTGTCATGTCTGATCAAAATTAAATATTTTAGAAAAAAAATTAACGACACAGATCCCTATCGTTTATTGTAGGTAGACGGCAATCGATTATGTTGTCTACTTTAATGAACGGCAGTAAACTGTGACGTCAAGTTCATCTAAATTTCACAGTCCCACACAATGCTGAATAACACACACATACTTACAAAAGTAAACAAGCAAGAGATCTAGGGCACTACAAAAATCATTGTACATCTGAGTAATGGACTCACCTTGTTACATTTGGAACTTTTCATATTGTGTCACCAAGATGTCAATCCTGGTTTCTTTAAATTTATTTGTTCCTTCATAGGTGAGCTTCAGCTTATCCCACATCTCTTTTATTATCTTGCAAGCAAATATTCTATTGAATTCTTATTTTATCAGTGTGTAACACATGAAGCTTTTGGCCTTGCTGTTCAGGAATATCTTCTTTTTACCTTAAGCTATCCATTTTTCCTTAGGCTCAGATATTTAGAGGTCACCATCTTCTATGATGCTCTAAACTTGGAAGTCGTAGACTTGTAGAAAGAATTCCATCCTTGTCTTCCAGTAACGGTAGTCTTCTCCATGAAATAGGGGAGGGTGGAAGATGGATTAGCCTTCTACAAATCCTTGAGCTGCCATTGATCTTACCTTGAAGATCGTTAGATCTACTTTGAATATTCAGAGACCACAGCTCTGCCCACTTGATATGGCAGCAAGACTAACCTAGGGGGGGTGTGAATAGGTAATTTGAAAACTGAAACAAAAATTACCACATGAAAATATGTGGTTAGTATAAATAAGCGTGTGCAATGGAAATTAATGGTGCAGAAGCAAACGTACACAAGACATAGTGATTTATCCTAGTTCTACCCTTCCAAATAGAAGTCCTACGTTCAGTCCCCAAGCAAACTCTTGGGATTTCACTAACCAAGGGTATAGTCCCCCTTAGGGACATACAACACCCAGCCCCTGCTGGTCTTCTTCCCTTTCCGGGCAAGAAGGCAGCCCACTATTTCACCTTAGTCAGGTGCTTCTTTAACGAGCTTAAAAGCAACTTACTGGTACAGACCTCCAGCTGGTCAAACCACCAGACACAAGCTGATCTTCTTCTCTCTCCAGGTAAGAAGACAACCCACTTCTCTTACAAGTCATGAAACCAACCTTCTGGTACAAACCCCAATGCGGTTCTTCCCTTAACACAAGGGGAACGCTTGCACAGCAAGCCTTCTTTTCAAACCGTTAGTAGGTTTATTCCGATGTGAAACTTTTGGCATGAAATTTGTTGATAAGCAAGAAAATGTGAATGATAAAAGTAAGGATTGAACCATTGGTGACCATTGTACCTTTGGTTCTAAGAATTATTTCATCTTGAGTTGTATGATGTGTAAGCATTCTAGTTTTCATGAGAAAAATGATTCTTTATATTTTGGATTTTTTTTTATAAGAATTTTTATGTGTAGGTTTTCTGTTTTTATGAATGATACAGGTCGACTTGGGCAATGTGCGTGTCGACCTCTCTAGTTCTTTTTGTTTTTGGATTTGATTTTTTTTTTCTGACAAGCTAGCCTTAACAAATTTAATGAGAGGAATTTTTGATGATTTTGTGTTCTTTTCAGATGAACCAATTTTATTAGAGTTTTGTGGTTCAAAACGTAAACCATATCAATTTGAATTCATGTTTACTCCTAATAGAGCATTCATATTTTCTTTGCCTTGTCTGAAGTTTTTAATGATCTCTTCATTTTTTTTAAGGCATTAGTTATGTTTTTCAACTTGAATGACATTTTCTTGATTTTATTTTTCTTTGTCTTCAAATTTCTTAGCAGAATTAACAATATTTTTATACAATTTTTGAACCCTCAATTTCAAATTATCAATTAGATTCAACAATTCATCATTTTCTTTTATTTGGTCTGCAATTTCAACTTCTAAC
Source organism: Colocasia esculenta (assembly GCA_014218235.1). NCBI lineage: Eukaryota > Viridiplantae > Streptophyta > Magnoliopsida > Alismatales > Araceae > Colocasia > Colocasia esculenta. The sequence continues at coordinate 129,048,524 of CM024755.1, read as the reverse complement.
TGAGAAATTCTCTCAAATGATGATGTGTCATGAACAATGCTATCCATTTTTCTTTTTAAATATTTATTTTCTTTACTCATCTCAGAAAGATTTTCTATCAAGTTACCATATGTCTCTTGTCAATCTTCAATGGTAATTAGTTCAAAAGACATATCTACCTATTCTTCACTACTTTTAGCTATGAAGCAAATTTTGTTTTCTTCAGAACTAGAGGATTCTTCATTGCTTTCCATGCTTTCATCCTCATCTGACCATGTAGCTACCATGGCTCTGTTCTTCTTTTTGTGTGATTCCTTCTTGTGACTTTTGAGCTTGTCCTTTTTGGCTTTTGGACATTCACTCTCATATGTCCAAACTTGTTACACCTATAACAAACAATAAGCTCATTATTTTTCTTGTGATCATCATGTGAGAAGGAATATTTCTTTTTACCAGTCATGACATTTTGCTTACTACCAAAATTCTTCTTCTTGGATTTCAAAAACACACTAAACTGTCTAGTTATTAATGCAATTTTATCATCCTCAGAATAAGATTTTTCTGATTCAGAAATCTCTTTAGATTTTCCTTTAAAACTTTAAGAACAGCAGGTTTGGTTTTCAACAACTGTTCTTCAGATCTCTTTAGATTTAGTTCATAAGTTATTAAGGATCCAATGAGCTAATCCAATGTTATTTTGGATAAATCCTTTGAGTTCTCAATAACTATTGCTTTTGTATGCCACACAAGAGATAGAGAACGTAAAATCTTCCTTTCCAAATCATCATTTGAGTATTCTTTACCCAAAGCTCTAAGCCCATTGATGATGACCATAAACCTAGCAAACATCTTAGAAATATTTTCATCAGATTTCATGACAAACAGTTCATAATAAAAAACTAGCATGTTTGCTTTTGTTTCCCGAACTTGTGCCCTCATATAACAATTCTAGTTTATCCCACATCTCCTTAGCAGACTTACATATTTAGATTCTTGAATATTCTTTTGAATGAATGGTGCATTGTAGCATGTTGATGGCGTTGTAGTTTAGGGTTGCCCTTCTAATCTGCTCCCTTGTCCATGTATCTTCATCCCCAATAACTTCTACTGATCCTTTATCCACAATCCTCCAGACTTCATAGTTCCGCACTCAAAGAAATACCATCATCCTATTCTTCCAATAAGGATAATCAGTACCATCAAAAAATGGAGGCATATTAATTGAATGACCTTCTGCAACAAATCCTCTAGCATACATGACCAAAACAATCAGATGAGACTAGAAACACAAATTGAACAATCAATTAGATGGAGTAACACATAAAACACAGGAAATTCAACAAACACCTAAGAGTATGAACTCTGACCCTCTCTGATACCAATTTTTAGGATTGGATATAGGTGTATGTGTGTATGAATTAGAAGATCTGTGAGAATGGCAGCGGAATTAAAACAGTAGCTCACATAGATCAATTATATCAATTGGTGGTGTGTGGATGGAGTATGAATTGAAATAGCAAACCACAATTCAAACCACTGCGCAGAGAATTTTAAGGTGGTTTGGAGAACACAACTTATGTCTCGTACGTGCACCTCCCCATGACGGAGGAACCCATTAAGCACTTGCAAGTACAAATTGGAGCACAACGACTCCAACACCCTTTGAGTGCAACGACTCAAAAAAACACCTAGGAGGTAGGCACGACGACTCACTCCACTTGGCAAGAGCATGACGACTCTTCCCAAAACATGAGCAGACAGTGCTCAACCTCTAGAACATGATGGATCTACAAACCTACTAGAACAAGTCCAATTAGGTAGTAGATCCTCTAGCACGATCTATCCCAGTACAATTGTGAAGATAACAAAAACAATCCGGTAATCTGTGTAGAACACTTGCACAGATCACACACAATGAAAATACCCAATTGAAGAATTACAGACTTTGAAACACTCCTCTAACTTTCAGATCTGTATTCATCAGCACAAGCTTCTTCTTCTCATTCTTCTTCCTGGCGGTGCTGCTCTACTCCTCTTTCTGGACTCAGCCTTTTTCCGACTTCTTTCCAGACTCCTCTTTCTAGCCACACATCTTTCACAAAGGACAAGGGCATATTTATAGCCCTAATCATGTGACCTTGTACCTGGGAGTGCGTGAGCACACACTTTAGGGTTGTCCGTACACCCTTTAAGTTGTCATGTGCTCTATTTATTTGCACACAGAGAAACCTAAATTAGTAGAGCATTTATGAAAAGTCATTTAAATGAAGCAATTTTACTTCATCAAAATGTATGACATAAATATATCCAAACATTTAATACAGACGTGTCATATTTTCATTGAGCAATAAATGATGAAATTAACAATTTAAAACAATATAGAACTTCGAATGTCAACAAATACACATGAACGGTCGAGTGAGCACTTCGACCGACAATGACTAAATCGTGACATCCGAAGTCAAAGTGCTTCGACTGGCAAGATATAACATGAAAGTCTCATGATTCGACTGGCCAAGATATAACATGAATATACAAAGTGATATTGCTTCGACTGGCCAAGATAAAAAGTGAACATCCGAAGTGTCGGTCGAATTTTATCTTGATCGGTCGAACTGACTTCGTCATATCCAAAGCTTAGCTTCGTATATGACGAAGTTCCACTTCAATTGGCACAGACCAAAACTATACATCCGATTGACTTGGCTTCGGCTGACTGTGAACAAAAGTGAACATCCGATGTTTGTTTACGCTTGTTTTCCAATGTGGCCAATTTATCTATGAAATGCAATGATTATTTAAGAGATATTCGTCATGAAAGCACTTAAGTTCATCAACAAAACAATGATATTATGATATCAACAAGATAAATAATGACTATCTCATCATCAAAACAAATCAAAACAATCATTATCAAAACAAGGATTATGGTTATTCACATAACCGTAACTTAACATTACATTCCAAAAAGAACTTGTGGTAGCTAGAGAAAGCTCATCAGAGTCCTGTTCGATTTCCAGAGTTGCAAACTTCAAGATTCATATACAGAGGCTGGTTGTAGTTCAATTTCAACACCAATGCTCGTGGTTTCACATCAATTGCCTGAAGTTGGAAGTCAGAGAATTCAGATGCAGGCTTAAAAGGGGGAATCGAAACCAGTTTCTCTATTATGCTATTCTTCAAAGTCCAAACTGGTTTATGTACTAGAATTTCATCTTCTTCATTGTACATTGTGGGAACTGAGCAATCATTTTGCTCAATCTCACATGTTTGTGTACTTTGATCTGAGATCTCGATCCTCTCAGATTATGTGTCATTGTGTATGTGTTTTCAGACTTTGCTTGATAAGCTGATTGTGTGTGTGTGTGGACAGTGGACATAGGATACACATGTTGTGTAGTCCGAACCACCTTAAATCTCTATGTTCTTGTGGTTTGACTTCATTCAACGCTAGATGATTGATAGGCATGTACATTAATCTATACTGCTATCATCTAGTTATCTTTGAATTCCCACTTTACAAACACAATCTGTCTCAATTCTGATCTGTGCTCACTCTAGAATTGTATAATATCTATGAATCTCAAATTTGCTAAGTGTTTAGCTTAAACTGTTTGAAATCTATTCACCCCCCCTTCTAGATTTCTTTATAGCTATTTCCACAATCTTTCAATTGGGATCAGAGCAGGTTCTCATTTCGCCTTCTAGGTGTTTAATTTAACAATCAAGAGTGATCCGCTATGAATATGAACAAGGGCTTCATGGCTGAGGGACACTTAGTAACTAGACCACCATTCTTCGATGGAACTGACTATTAATATTGGAAAAATAGGATGCAGGTATTCCTGAGTGATGATCAGTTTATCCCCATGTAATTTAAATTAATTACATATTTATTTTGGTGATTAACAAAACTATAATAAAGTTAATCTAACATATTTTCTATGAGATTTGAGTACAGGAAATGAAACAAGAAATATCAAGCTAAATGGGTAAGTATTATTTACTCTATAGCAATGTAAGTTCAAAGCATGAAATTTCTCTAAGTACACATTGATTTTCTGCATGCTGTAACGACTTCCTTCTCTATCATATCGACTTCAATAGATTCATAAAGATTTCAATACCATCATAACGATTTCATAAGTGTCTGGTCGATTTCGAGAAAGCATAACGATTTGCTTCCATAAAGATTCGCTAAGTGATCGCATCGATCTCACAACGATTCTCCAAGAAAGCATAACGATTTGCTTCCATAACAATTCGCTAAGTGATCGCATCGATCTCACAACGATTCTCTAAGAAAGCATAACAATTTGCTTCCATAACGATTTGCTAAGTGATCACATCGACCTCACAACGATTCGCTAAGAAAGCGTAACGATTTGCTTCCATAACGATTCGCTAAGTGATCGCATCGATCTCACAACGATTCGCTAAGAAAGCATAACGATTTGCTTCCATAACGATTCGCAAAGTGATCGCATCGACCTCACAATGATTCTCTAAGAAAGCATAACGACTTGGTTCATAACGATTTGCTCTCTCATCGATTTCTTAAGTGAAAACAACGATTTGCTCTCACATCGATTTCTTAAGTGAGAACAACGATTTGCTCTCACATCGATTTCTTAAGTGAGAACAATGATTTGCTCTCACAACGATTTGATCTTCGCATTGATTTGATAAGTGAGAACAATGATTTGCTCTCACAATGATTTCTTAAGTGAGCACAACGATTTACACTCACAACAATTTCGGTTTCACAATGACTTGCTAAGTCTCATAATAACTTGATCCTTGTAACGATTCTATAAGTTACACAACGACTCTATCACTCTAACGATTCGTTTAGTTACATAATGACTCAGTCACCGTAATGATTCGATACAGCAAATAATGATTTGCTTACATCGTTTTGTCTCTAACAACTTGCTCATAACGATTTGCTTATGGAGTCATAATGATTTTTCAATATAACGATTTGTATGGGCATCAGTTTTCTTATAAGTGCACAACGATTTACATGGATATCAACTCATTTGCATAACGATTTCATAAGTCATGCATGTAATGATTTCATGGAATATAACGATTTGATATTTGAATTCATTTCTAAGTTCGTTGAAAAGTCAAAGTCTTCACGTATATATTTCTGACAACCATGCATTTATTATGACTAAACGTATCACTGCAGTGCATGCAAAACAATATCTTCTATTTCCATGCTTACACTGTAAACATCTTTTTAGAAGAACAGAATGGAACTTCCTTTTTGATATAAAATCAATCTAACGTTGACTCACAACAAGACACAACCTAGATGTCTATTGTTTTAGCATTTAATGCGTGCAGGTCTCTGACAGCGCACCTCAATACAACGTTGGACAACATGGAAGATAACGGATATCAGAGAAGATCCCTTCTCCTGTTGCGTGCATGGAAAGATAAAGACTGTCGAACAAGAAGCTCTACAGTGACATGTAGTCTAACGTAAATAAAAGCTTAGAGACAACATGCACTTCAACATTCAAATTTCAAATAGAAGATATATAAAGAAGACTGAAGCTCTAGAAGAAGACACCTTGAATAGAGAGACAACGCTTTCAATAATTTTTCAAGTCTTCTGTGAGAAAACTGAAGAGCCAAGTTTTTCACTCACATTTTTTCTAGCTCTTGCTCTCTGAGATTATTGTAGATCCTTAAGAGAGCCTCTACTACTGAGAGAGAGATCAATTCTGCAGATCCTTTCTTTCTCAGTCTTAGCTTCAGATCTAGCATTGTATAAGCTTGATCTAGGGGCTTATTTTCATTTCCACATTCTTGTGTTCTTTTCTTCCCTTCATGTTAAAGGAAGACCTGGGGGTTCCAGAGTGTGTATTCCCTTCGTGTTGAAGGAAGACCTGGTGGTATCCTAGGTGTTGTTATTTCTCTTCGGGTTGTGAAGAGAAGACCAGCTGCGGCTGGGTGTGTAAGGGTCCATAAGGGGGACTATACCCTTAGGTAGTGAAAACCTGAGGTATTGCTCAGGGATTTGATGTAGGACTCCTGAGGAGAGGGGATCCGAACCAGGATAAATCCTTGTGTAGTGTGATTGCCTTTGTGTGTTTCCTGTTTACCTTTACTAACACTAACAACTATCGAAGTGTGTTTTGTGTGACTGTTTTGTGAATAGATTTTTTAGGTTCTCAATAATTTTAAGAATCCCATTCACCCCCCCCTCCCCCGGGCATTCTAGCTGGGTAACAAGTGGTATCAGAGCGAGTCTCTTCGACAAAGAAGAAGATCCAACGATCTGAAGAGAAAATATCAAATGGCAGCCCAAGGTCACTCCGAAGGTCAGTCAGTCAATAGGCCACCGCTGTTCGATGGAGAAGATTACACCTATTGAAAAACAAGAATGGACTACTTCCTACAAGGTTTCAACTTTTAAATCTGGTCAATTGTAGAAGAAGGAGACCTTCTAGTCACTAAAGAGAAGGACAAATGGATGGAAGATGATAGAAAAAAGATTTCTCTCAACTGCAAAGCTAAGAGCATATTATGCTGTGCACTTAGCAAGAAAGAATTTAACCGAGTTTCAGCCTGCAAATCAGTGATGGAGATGTGGGAGATGCTAAGAATCACATACGAAGGTACTGACAAAGTAAAGGAAACCAGAATAGACATTCTGGTGACACAGTATGAGAGGTTACAAATGCAGTCAGGAGAAACCATTACACAGATGTTTAGCAGATTTATAGACATCACCAACGGGTTAGAAGGATTAGGAAAAAGCTATGAGATGGGAGACATGGTAAGGAAAATCCTTAGATCTCTACCATCTTCTTGGACTCCCAAGGTAACAGCTATAGAAGAAGCCAATGACTTGAAAAGGATGGCATTGGAAAAGCTCATTGGGTCCCTCATGGCCCATGAGATAAACATGGAAAGATTGGGAGAATCATCAAGTAGAAAGAAGCACACGAATGCCCTCAAAGCAGCAGAAGATAGCTCTAAGGAAGAATCTGAGAACAAAGACAATAGTGAAAACAATGAAGATGAAGAAGCTTTGTTATCAAGAAGACTACAACGCATCTTAGCCAAGAAGAAAAAATATCAATCTAGAAGACGTTACTTTAAAAAGGGCAAAGATTTCAAGAAAACTGAAGCAAAGGACACCAAGAAAGGTGAGCCAATTTGCTATGAATGTAAGAAGCCTGGACATATAAAGGCAGAGTGTCCAAAGCTCAAGAAATCTGAATACAGAAAGAAGGAAAGTTCAAGAAAACCAAGAAGATTCAAGAAGAAAGCTATGGCAGCAGCTTGGGACAACAGTAGTGACTCAGACAGTGAGTCAAGCTCAAGCAATGAAGAAAAAGAAGAAGCCAACTTGGCTTTGCTAACACAGAAGATAAGGTAACTTCAGACTCATTTTTTTCTTCTTGTAATGATTCTGATTCAGATAACTTAGAAGAAGCCATCAATGAATTATATTATAAATATAGAGAAGTATCTAAATTACTACAAGCAAGCAAGAAAAACATTGCATGCCTAGAAAATACTAATTCAGATTTAAAATCTGAAAATGAGCAAATGGAAAAACAAGTTAATGAACTAAAAAGGAGAAATGAATTTGTAACGACCCTCTTCATACCAGTACGATTATACCAATCCCCATCGGTATAAAGGGCGTTGTCACAGTGGGACATGTACCCAACACTAGTCGATAGGTTGATATGTACCTGGATAGCAATAGAGTATAGTGGAATAAAATAAATAACTCATCTTTTAATCCATCACCAACACACATTCCACAATCTAAATAGCAAAATAGAAAGACAATGTCCACATTAATACAAGATAAAAGAACTACATTGTCCAAATATTGTCCATACAATAATTCTTTTCATACTATGAGAAAAAGAAAAGTACATTTAGTAGTAGCTCCACAAAACAGTCTTTTAAATGGCGATCCTCACTAAGCTTCCTTCTAGTACACGATATCTGTCAACCTATATGCCGAAGCAAGAGTGAGTCCAAAGACTCAGCAAGCAAACCAAAGACTTAAACTTAAACATGTCACACTCGCACTAAGCCATTAACATTAAAGAGATGCACACTATCATCAAATCACGAGGGTACACATGTTCCTTACTCCTAACTAGCAACACATATTTTATTCACATGGGCTTGCTTTAGTCTATCATATTTCTATTCTAAATCATGAGCATTACATTATACACATGTACATATTTCATACACCTAACATGTAGCATGGTTCGTCCACACATTATTTCATTCCATAGATATCTCTACCACTAAAGCATAAAATGAGCATAAGGGAAAAGAACAAGCTAGCATGATGACTACTTTCTTTTCACATGCACTTTTCATATTTAATTGTACAATTTACTTGCTGTTTTAACATAATAAAACCACATGCACATAGCTTCACATTTTATAGCATGAATTGAAGGTTAAAACATGGTAAAATCATTTAGCAACAATAAGCACTTATGTATGAAACTTTATACTAATTGAGCATTTCAACTAGCATGGAATCCAAATATTATTCATGCATTTACCATGTTCATAATCACACTTTGCTTGGTTCTTATATGCATTACATTCAATTACATGGATCTATAATTATTCACATATTATCTTATCCCTTCGGCAAGTCTACATGTTCATATTTTGTGTTGCATAAATAACATCGTTGTCTAAGTTTACTCACATACACCATTACATGACGAATTGTAAACTACATGATATCATACTAAGCATGGCATTTAAATTGAGATATTAACATATGGAAAACATAAACATAGCATGCTAATAAACTAGTTTTCACATGCAAGCACACTCTCATTTGCATTAACTCTCCCTCACATCTCATTTCACATAATTATCATATCATTTACTCTTCTTTTCGCCTATCACATATCATATCATTTGCACTCACCATGTGCCACATTCACATATCATTTCACACTTTATTCATATTTCATTGCTTAAATAAATTGCCATGACACATAGTCCTAACTACCAGTAGAGGACACTAACAAATATCTCATTCTCATAACTCACCGCATAACACAACTCATCACATCTCATAACACATAACACATAACACAACTCATAATCACATACCCACCACCTAGGCAATACAGTGGTGAATCTTGGTAATTGTGCAGACCGGGAGAAGCCCTCTCCACCCTATCCAGTGGTACTTGTCCACCTCTAGGATTTCCCTAATGCCTTTAGGACGAACTTTTCACACATAGAGCTTTCCATAGGGACTCTTTTATGTACAGCTCTCGAAGCCTCTAGGGTAGCCGTGTCATTTTCGGCCCAATTATTACACATTACATTCACTTTATCACATTTTCACACATTATTCACATGTTTTACTTATTATGTGAATCATTTTTATGTTACATCCATAAATTCCACATGTCTCAGTTAACCCTAACATGATACTACTGTTAATAGGATTTAAACACTCAGAAAACTTATCCCAATCATACTGAGATCAATCAGCAAATAAATCATCTCAATGGACACACTTTAATTTCTATTTTCATGTGAAATTTACATGAATATTACTTTCTGTTCCCCAAATCAGATGAGAATTTAACCACAGACTTGTTGAAGGTTTCAAATCATACATGCAAATTTTTCATATTTTTCTGAGCTATGCAGGATTTATAGAAAATAAAACACTCCTTTACATGCTATTCATAAATTAGTTTAGCATGGACTCAAAATGCTAGGATTGAATTTAACAGTTCACAAACATGTGTCTAGCATTCCTATTACCATAGAAAATTTCCCCGAAATTATCTTGCGTCATACAATTTTCTGAGATTTTTAACATAACCTACATGTATTCTCTATTTTCAATACAGAAATTACGGTATATTGCATGGTCATGGGAAAATTCCAAAATTCTCAAGACATGGACTGAGGTATAGACACATCCTCCACAAATTATGTGGCACTCAAATAAAACATAGATCAGGTAATCAGGAAGCTACCACATTAAGTAGCATATCAAACATGTATTTAACATAATTCTAACAATTCATACTAATTACAGAAAAACATAAAAATCTCACAACACATTCTATTAGCTAATTTACATAACACATAAAATTTACACTATATCCTCATGCGAAGAAGTCCAGAAATTAATCATATAGGGAAGAACAGTTCACTGTTCTATCCTTAAGAACTAAACGGCAAGGGGCTGGCCATTCACAGAGGTTGACGGCAGCATCGCATGCCGTCAACAAGATCTTGACGGCAAGGGATCTTTCCGTCAAGTTCCTGTCTGTGTAAAAACATAGACCGAGCTTGAAAGAAAGGGGAATGTAGGGATCCAGGACACGAATTAAAACCCACAAAAATTCCTAGGACTTAGGGGACATTCACAAGCTTAAGATCTAGGGTTTACTTACCTTTAGAAAAATCTCCAAACGGATCAAAATGGCGAAAGAAGCTCTCCTTGGGCAGTGCCAAGAAGCCTCCAAAACTCCTTTGCTCCGAGTTTTAGGGGGTTGTAGGCCGCAGTCCAGCGTCGGGGAAATCTTCTCCTATGCTTGGACTTCCTCCTTGTCGTGGTAGATCTCCAGAAGATGCCTTCAATCATCGGATCTGAGCTCCCAAAGTCAGGTTTTCTCTCATGCTCCCACTCACAGCTAGGATTTCACTTTGCAAGAGCCAAGAGGGCTCTTCTAGTCACTAGGGAAGGTAGTTTTATAAGTTGAGCATAGGGGCTTGCCGCACAGGTGATGGGAGAGACGTAGGTGACATCTCCCCAATCAGGGAGCTAGCCCAATCCATGCTCTCTGCGTTCTGCAGTGCACAAAAAATTAGGTAAATAGACGTCCACAAGGCTGGCCGTCTACATATAATTGACGTCCATCGATATGGACGTTTACTTATAATAAACGTCCACTCATGTTGACGCCAAGATGCTATCGGCCAGAACACCAAAACCATGCAAAGAACTGTATTTACACTATGTATATACATATGATGTATAAGGTATAACATGCATATTACTACACCATGCAATCAACAATATTTATACCTAGGCATACACATGCATACATAAGTACACTAAGATAATATGTACGTAGATATCTACCTATGCGTACATGATGTTTTACATAAGCGTGACTCAACACGCGGCAAAATAAAATGACAAGAATTGCGAGGGCTTCACAATCATTAGGAGGCAATATGAATTAAGTTAGCTAGGAATAATCTATTCCACAAAATAGTTCTTGCATGCACACTTGATTTGACATATATATAGTATACACACACGGATGTAACATACTTATGTACATTATGCATGAAATAGATAGATACAACATGCGCACCGATAATTAGATTAAACTTGCACAACATTACTTAAGTACTATATGCATGGGATTCTTAATATACACAATATGCACAATTTAGCTAATTGCCTATTCTCACCTAAATATCATAAAAATACATGCATGTTATTCATGAGGAATATAGAATTACAATATACACTACTAAATACACCTACCATACTTGCAACAATCAAATGCACATGCACAAATTATAAGTGAATAAAATTCAGGGCATCATAGAATTACTGTGTGACGACTTGAAAAATAAAAATGAACAATTAGCAAATTTGGAAAATCAAGAAACAGTAAATAATCTAAAAAAAGAAGTCAACACGTTAACCACAGAAAATGAAAAATTATCAAGCACTCTAGAAAAATTTACAAACGGTAAAACTAGATTAATATTGAAAGGTGCTAGACGATTAGGTAAAAAGAAACATGGATTAGGTTATACACCCCCCGATAACGAAGAAACTAAAGTTTATCCTAAAATATATCCTACAAGTAAATTTGTACCTGAACAAGACACAACATATAAGGCAAATCTTAAATACATACCAACTAAAAAAGTAACTAAGATGTCTTGCTGTACTCATTGCAATAAGCTAGGTCATATTAAAGTATCATGTCCTACTAAACATAAAATATGGGTAATCAAAAAGAAAAATGATGACACTAACCAACCAGGACCCAAAAGAACTTGGGTACCTAAAGCTTAATGTTTTTAATGCAGGGAAACTTTCGAGCATCCAAATAGTATTTAGACAGCGGTTGCTCGAGGCACATGTCAGGGAACAGGAAGCTATTATCCCATTTAGAAGCTGAAGAACGTATAGTCACCTATGGAGATAATGGAAAAGGGACTGTAATAGGCAGTGGTATAGTAGGCAGCAAAGGCAAGACAGTCATTGAAGAAGTTCTATGCGTCAAGGGACTGAAGCACAACCTCATCAGTATCAGCCAGCTGTGCGACAAAGGACATCAAATCAGATTTCAAGAGTCAAAGTGCAACATTATGAAGGATGGTGCAATCATCTTTGAAGCCAACAGAGAAACTAACCTGTACGTGCTTTATCTAGAAGAACTAAAAGATCAGGACATTTGTTTGGCAGAAAATAAAGAGCAGTCAAAAGAACTGTGGCACCGAAGACTAGGTCACTGCAGTCTTGATGGCATGAGAAAATTGATCAAGGGAAGCTTGGTGGAAGGTCTACCTAAAGTCTGCACACGGTTGGATGGTGTCTGCGGACCATGTGCAAAAGAAAAGCACACCAAGTCATCCTTCAAGTTAAAAACTGTGGTAACAACCTCTAAACCCTTAGAACTCCTTCATATGGACTTATTTGGGTCAATGAGGACCACAAGTCTTGGAGGAAAGAATTTTGGATTTGTCATTGTAGACGATTACTCTATATTCACTTGGGTATCCTTCTTGAATCATAAAGATGATACATTTGACAGTTTTGTAATCTTCAACAAGAAGGTACAGAATGACAAAAAGTTCAGCATTGTTGGAATCCGGTCAGATCATGAAGGAGAATTCCAAAATGAGAAATTTGCCAAGTTCTGTGATGACCAATGGATATAGAGCACAATTTTTCAGCACCAAGGACACCAAAGCAAAATGGAGTTGCTGAGAGGAAGAACAGAACCCTGTTGGATATGGTAAGGACAATGTTATCAGAATATGATTTGCCAAGGTATTTTTGGGCTGAAGTAATCAACACGGCATGTTACATTATCAACAGAGTGATGATCAGGCCTATCTTAAAGAAAACAACATATGAACTGTACAAGGGAAAAAAGCTGAAGATCAGTATTTTAGAACATTCGGATGTCCATGTTTCATCACAACAACAAACGGTAAAAGAGACATCGGTAAGTTAGATGCAAAATCGGATGAAGTGTATTCATTGGGTATGCTTCTAAACCTAAAGGCTATAGAGTATTTTATTAATTAACAATTAGTACACATCATTTTTGATGAAACTAACCCTTCTTGAGAGAGGAAGAAGATAGTGATATTGATGATGTAGAAGAACGTCCAAGAAATTAAGGAATACATCTATCGAGGACAAAGATGATCCACCTCTGGAAGACCTGCAACAAAATGACATTTTACATGAAAATCTTCCAAAGGAATGGAGATAAAAGAAAGATCACCCACTAGAAAACATCATTGATTATCCATCTGTAGGGGTAAGAACAAGAGGTAATGTAATTCTATGTGATTATTTAGCTTTTGTCTTGCAAATAGAGCCTAGGACAGTCAATGAAGCTCTCACTGATGATCTTGGATTTTGGCCATGCAAGATGAACTGAATTAGTTCAAGAGAAACCATGTATGGTCACTTGTTCCTAGACCATCAGATCATCCAGTGATTGGCACCAAATGGGTATTCAGAAATAAATGGATGAAGCTGGTGTGATCATAAGAAACAAGCCTAGATTGGTAGCTCAAGGCTATTCCCAAGAGGAAGGCATAGATTTTGATGAAACCTATGCACCTGTAGCTAGACATGAGGCTATTAGGATTCTACTTGCCTATGCATCTGCATTAGACTTGAAATTATTTCAAATGGATGTTAAATCAACTTTTCTAAATGGTTTTATTAAGGAGGAAGTTTATGTAGACAACCTCCAGGTTTTGATGACATTGATTTTCCGAATCATGTATTTAGGTTGTACAAGCATATATGGATTAAAATAAGCACCAAGAGCATGGTATGAGCATTTAAGTGCATTTCTATTAAACCATGGTTTCATTAGAGGTCAAGTAGGTAGTACATTATTTGTTAAGTCTAAAGTCAAACATATTCTGCTTATTCAAATATATGTTGATGATATAATATTTGGTTCTACTGATGAATCCCTTTGCATGTACTTTGAAAAGCTCATGCAGGGAGAATTCGAGATGAGCATGATGGGGGAGCTCAACTACTTCCTTGGATTGCAAATCAAGCAAGGAAAGGAAGGAACTCACATCTGTCAAGCCAAGTACACTAAGGAGTTGCTAAAGAAATTTGGATTCGAAAATAGCAAGCCACTGTCAACGCCTATGAGCACATCAACAATAATGGACAGTGATAAGGATGGTAAGAAAGTAGACCAAAAGATCTACAGAGGTATGATAGGTTCACTACTTTACTTAACTGCCAGTAGACCTGACATACTATTTAGTGTATGCATGTGTGCTAGGTATCAGGCAGACCCTAAAGAATGTCATTTAATTAGTGTCAAAAGAATCTTTAGATATTTAGCTAAAACCCATGATTTAGGTTTATGGTATCCAAAGTCATGTGACATCAATTTAGTAGGATACTCTGATGTTGACTACGCTGGATGCAAAATAGATAGAAAAAGCACCAGTGGTTGTTTTCAATTTCTTGCAGGATGTATGATCTCGTGGTCCTCAAAGAAACAAAATTCAGTGGCATTATCTACAGCAGAAGCTGAGTACGTAGCTGCTGGAAGTTGTTGTACACAACTCCTATGGGTTAAGCAACAACTTGAGGATTATGGACTCCAGATCAAGACAATTCCCCTATTATGTGACAACACCAATGCAATAAATCTAACCAAGAATCTAGTACAACATTCAAGGACTAAGCACATTGAGGTTAGATATCATTTTATTCGTGATCATGTATCTAATGGTAACATAGATATTTCTTTCATTGATACTAATAATTAGTTAGCAGATATCTTCACAAAGGCCTTACTTAAAGAAAGATTTACTTCTCTTAGAAGGGAATTAGGCATGTGTAAATTGTGAAAGAATCATCTGTATAAAACTGAGATATTAATATTCAGAATATCAATTATTTTTCCTCCTTGAATTTAACCAAAATTACAAATGCTGCCTGCTTGTTTAAATATCCTTGACGGTTTGTAAATTTTAAAAGAATTTATTTCCATCGAACTGGTCATTTTGTCCTTTTCTGCCATCATACCGCCTCCGTTTTGAAAAAGTTACTTTACTCTTTTAATACATCCTGAAATCTGTGTGGCAACGATTCACATCTTGCCTTCATCTCCTTCTACCTGCCTGAGGCGATACCTTATCGACTCCTGCATCGACTCCCTAAGATTTCAAGCTTTCAACTGCTTCCCGTCGAAAATTTCTTGTGTGTTTCTGTTCCAATCCTCTTTCCAATCCTCCAGAAACCGTTCCCATTCGACTTCATGGCCACTTATGGTGTTTTCGGGAGCATCGAGGGCTACGGAACTGAGTTCCTGTCAGTAGAGCAGCAAGAAAAAATTACCTTTGTGAAGACGAAGCTCTGTGGAAATAAAGCTATGGATATTGCAGATTTGGAGAAATATGGGATGCACAGCATCGTGGCAGCCATGGATAGGATGAAATAGACAGAAATCACAAACATTCTCTGAGGTAAGCTATCTAGACTTGGTGAAGGCTTTCTTCGTTTGTTTGAGGATGGAAGAGGATGGATCCTTGACTTCGTCTGTCAAAGGAATCCCAATAAGAATCACTTATGATCTTTTGAAGTCTTTATTTGGAGTTTGCACCACCGGTCACAGTGGGGTACACACTGTAGATACCCGGGCAAAGGGGCTAGGTATTGTTGGTCCCGAGTTCATGCTGAAGGATGGGAAGTTGGTTATTAACTAGATGAATGCGTTCAACCGCTTACTGCACTTTATTGTTTGTCAAATCTGGTTCAGAGGAGTGCTACCTTCTCAACCTACACCAAAGCAGATTCGAACATGATGTTCTGGGCCATCCAGAACCAGGAGATAAACATGGCTGAGGTCATCTTGGAACGAATGAGGTTTGCCTATGCTCAGATTTGGGACACGAAGAGCAAATTAAATGTGTCCCTACCTTATGCTCATCTGCTCACCAAGATCTTTCAACATTTTGGCATTAACTTGTCTGGAGAAGTAGTAGAGAAGATGTGGCAGGCTATCCGCAGCAGGAATTTAAGGAAGAGTGGATTTTCAGTTGTAAATGGTGTATGGACCAAGACATCAATGGCTGAGGGTGAGGTCATCATAGGTGAAGCCCAAGAAATCCAAGAAGTAACCGCAGCAGCACTAGCAGAAGAAACAATAGCTCTAGCAGTAGCAGATCAACCAGTAGCAGCAGATCAACCAGCAGCAGCAGATCAACGAGCAGTAGCAGAACAACCAGCAGCAGAGGCCAGAGTAGAAGAATCCGTGGTCACTTGCAGCCTAATTGAAGAAATTCCTCCAGAGAATATTGTGCCAGTTGTATGAACCTCTGAAGATCTAAACCCCACCACTATTGTGGCATCCATTCTTAGAGATGTGATGGAATCCATTTCTAGCACTCAGGGGAGCCTGAGAGGTTCAGTGAATCAGTAGCACCAGATGTTGTGGCACCAGGCCACATTGAAAAGACTGTAGTAGAAGATGATCCTGCTTAGGGGGAGCAAGATTAGGAAGATGAAGCTGTGGCATCAGGCCACAATGTTGTTCAGATGGAAGATGCTCTTGTCCAAGGGGAGCAGCAATAGAAGTCTAAAATGATGCACCTATGGAAGATGCCCCTGCTGAGGGGGAGATTTTGGGTGAGAAAGAAGGTCAGTCTCACGGGGAGAGAACTAAAAAATCTCCAGTAAATGATTTTCAAGAAGGAGTAACTGCCAGTTCTTCTGATTCAGATTGTCAGGATGCTCATGATGATCTTGAGGAGCCCATTGCTAGGGCAAGTAAGAAAGGAAAGGAAGTTTCTTCAGAGATTCCTCTCCTTCCAGAAGCACCATTTCAGAGGCCACAAAGATAGAGGTTTGTCATTAACCTGAAGCCTGTGATTGAAAGGTTAGATGCCCAAGGTGAAATACTTTGCTCTGTGCAATCAGATGTTAATTCTCTTTTTATGAGCCAAGCTTCGGCAGCAAAAGAAATGGGCATGGTGAAGAATGCAATAAGGTGGTTGAACAAGGAAATGGGAAGCATGAAGACTCTTTTGTCAGACATTCTAAAGGAGGTAAGAGCATCAATATCTCCTGCTCCCACAACACCTGCTCCCCAGCCTTCTGAGGGTGCAAATGAAGAGATTGCTAGGCCATGAGGGCCTGTTTCAGCAGAGGAGTCTGGGCCTTCAGGGCCATCTATTCTTGATGAAGCTGTGAATTCTGTGCCATCAGGGCACCTATCTGAAGATCCAGTAGGGCCACCAGCGCCAGTAATTGTTAATCAGGTGGCAGCTGAAGAATCTGGGCCAAGAGGGCCAGCTGAGGATCTGTCAGGGCCAACCGAGTAGTGGGCTCGGGGCCACAAGACTTTGTACAATAAGTTTCTTCATGCCAAATCAGCCAGGTTCCCTTTCTGGGATCATTCCATGACCTTATCAGAGAATGGTTCCAGATCCTTCATAAGGACACCTGGGCTCCTTTCATACAAAAGGAAATCAAGATGATCCGGTACTTTCAAATGTTCAATGACTACCGGTATCTCCATCGTCTCCCTGAAATCGACCTCACAACGATTCACTAAGAAAGCATAATGACTTGGTTCATAACGATTTGCTCTCTCATCGATTTCTTAAGTAAAAACAACGATTTGCTCTCACATCCATTTCTAAAGTGAGAACAACGATTTGCTCTCACATCGATTTCTTAAGTGAGAACAATGATTTGCTCTCACAACGATTTGATCTTCGCATTGATTTGATAAGTGAGAACCATGATTTGCTCTCACAATGATTTTTAAGTGAGCACAACGATTTGCACTCACAACGATTTTGGTTTCACAACGACTTGCTAAGTCTCATACGACTTGATCCTTGTAACGATTCTATAAGTTACACAACGACTCTATCACTGTAACGATTCGTTTAGTTACATAATGACTCAGTCGCCGTAATGATTCGATACAGCAAACAACGATTTGCTTACATCGTTTTGTCTCTGACAACTTGCTCATAACGATTTACTTATGGAGTCATAACGATTTTTCAATATAACGATTTGTATGGGCATCAGTTTGCTTATAAGTGCACAACGATTTACATGGATATCAACTCATTTGCATAACGATTTCATAAGTCATGCATGTAACGATTTCATGGAATATAACGATTTGATATTTGAATTCATTTCTAAGTTCGTTGAAAAGTCAAAGGCTTCACGTATATATTTCTGACAACCATGTATTTATTATGATTGAACGTATCACTGCAGTGCATGCAAAACGATATCTTCTATTTCCATGCTTACACTGTAAATATCTTTTTAGAAGAACAGAATGGAACTTCTTTTTGATATAAAATCAATCTAACATTGACTGACAACAAGAGACAGCCTAGCTGTCTATTGTTTTAGCATTTAATCCTTACAGGTCTCTGACAGCGCACCTCAATACAACGTTGGACAACATGGAAGATAACGGATATTAGAGAAGATCCTTTCTCCTATTACGTGCATGGAAAGCTAAAGACTGTCGAACAAGAAGCTCTACAGTGACATGCAGTCTTACGTAAACAAAAGCTTAGAGACAAAGGGCACTTCAACGTTCAAATTCAAATAGAAGATATATAAAGAAGACTGAAGCTCCAGAAGAAGACACCTTGAATAGAGAGACAACGCTTTAACAAATTTTCAAGTCTTCTGTGAGAAAACTGAAGAGCCAAGTTTTTCACTCCATATGTTCTAGCTCTTGCTCTCTAAGATTAGTGTAGATCCTTGAGAGAGCCTCTAGTACTGAGAGAGAGATCAATTCTGCAGATCCTTTCTTTCTCAGTCTTAGCTTCAGAACTAACATTGTATAAGCTTGATCTAGGGGCTTGTTTTCATTTCCACATTCTTGTATTCTTTTCTTCCCTTCGTGTTGAAGGAAGACCTGGGGGTTCCACGGTGTGTATTCCCTTCGTGTTGAAGGAAGACCTGGTGGTATCTAGGGTGTTGTTATTCCTCTTCGGGTTGTGAAGAGAAGATCAGCTGAGGCTGGGTGTGTAAGAGTCCATAAGGGGGACTATACCCTTGGGTAGTGAAAACCTGAGGTATTGCTCAGGGATTGGACGTAGGACTCCTAAGGAGAGGGGATCCGAACCAAGATAAATCATTGTGTAGTGTGATTGCCTTTGTGTGTTTGCTGTTTACCTTTACTAACACTAACAACTATCGAAGTGTGTTTTGTGTGACTATTTTGTGAACAGATTTTTTAGGTTCTCAATATTTTAAGAATCCCATTCACCCCCCCTCTGGGCTTGCTAGCTGGGCAACACTGAGAGCTTAGGACTATGAGCTATGGAGAATTGTGGACAAAGGCCCTACTGAGCTACCTGAAAATGAAGACACATGGACTAGAGAACAAATCCATAAAGCCACACTCAAGTGAGCACAATGAACATGATGCAATGTGCTCTCCATCCAAAGGAATATTCCAGTGTGTCTTTCTATAAGTCTGCAAAAGAGATGTGGGAAAAATTGCAACTCATTTATGAAGGAACCTTCGAGGTAAGAGAGACTAAAGCAAACATGTTAGTTTCTGAGTATGAAATGTTTAGGATGAAGAATGATGAAACCATATCTGAAATGTTTGCTAGGTTCATGCTAATTGTAAATGGGCTTAAGGGTCTTGGAAAGGAATCTTCTAACAGTGATCTTGTGAGGAAGGTACTAAGGTTGTAAGACCCCGGATTTTTATTCTCTTATATATATATGTATGTATATGAATGGTGTGTTGGGAGTTCGCTTGTTGTGTGCATAGCATGCGTAGTTCATTGTGCCTACTATAAGTTTTATACTTCTCTTGAAAATGTGCATATACGTATATATATATATATATGTATATATATATATATTATTTAGTAGTCTATATTGGATTTCCATACTCCTCATGAACAACATGCATGTATTTTGATGATAATTAGGTGAGGATAGTCAATTGGCTAAATTATGCATATAGTGCATATTAAGGAATCTTATGCACATAGTACTTAAGCAATGCTAGGTAAAGTTGTGCAAGTTAATATAATTACCGGTGCGCATGTTGTGTCCATCTATTTCAAGCGTACTGTGCACAAGTGTGCTACACCCGTGTGTGTATACTATATATATGACAAATCAAGTGTGTAGGCATAGGTAGATATCTACGTACATCTTATCTTAGTGTATTCATGTATGCTTGTGTATGTCTAGGTATAAATGC
The DNA here is from genome assembly GCA_014218235.1 of Colocasia esculenta. NCBI lineage: Eukaryota > Viridiplantae > Streptophyta > Magnoliopsida > Alismatales > Araceae > Colocasia > Colocasia esculenta. The sequence goes on along the minus strand of CM024755.1, from coordinate 129,028,032 downwards.
TATTGATTGCCCGGTGTAGTAATATACATATTATACCTTATACCTTGTATGCGTATGAATATATTCATGAGCGTGTTGTTATCTTGATGTACCTATGTATGTATGTGTAGGATTAGTAGTGAATATTGGATATTTACATGGTGTAGTGGTGTATACACTATACTACATAGGTTTCATGTGCATGTATGAGTGGGTTAACATGGTTCTGCATGATTTTAAGTTCTGGCAGAAGAGTATCTTGGCGTCAACATGCATGGACGCCCATGTTATGTCAGCGTCCATATCGATGGACGCCAACCCTCTGTAGCCGTCCAGGGATGTGGACGCCTACTCTTCTGACACTACATGCACAGCAGGTCAGAAAAAGCATGGCCTGCCATGCTTCTGATTGGGGATGGCCGACCCAAAGGGGCTCTCCCACCCTTGCAAGGGCAGACTTCGGGTCTTGCCTCATAAGAGCACCCACCTTGCTGCTAGCAAGGTGCTCTCTTGCCCTTTTCAAGAGGAGAAAACCCTCGCTCAGAAATGTGAGAAAACCTGACCTTGGAAGGCTTAGATCCGGCGATTGGAGGCATTTTCGGGCCCTCTTCTTCGACAAGGATGACATCTAAGCATAGGAGAAGACCTCCCCGGCGCTGGACTGCGGCCTACAAACCCCTAGAACCCGGAGCAAAGGAGTTTTGGAGGCTTCTTGGCACTGCCCAAGGAGAGCTTCTCCGGCCATTTTGATCCGTTTGGAGATTTATTCAAAGGCAAGTAAACCCTAGGTCTTGAGCCTAGACATGTCCCCTAAGTCTCAGGAATTTTGTGGATTTTAATTCGCGTCCTGGAGCCCCCATTCTGACATTTTTCCCCAGCTCGGTCTATGTTCTCACACAGACAAGAACTTGACGGCAAGAGATCTTGCCGTCAAGATCATCTGTTAACGGCATACGATAATGCCGTCAACCTCTGTGAACGGCCAGACCCCGCGTTTAGTTCTTCAGGACAGAACAGTGAACTGTCCTTCCCTATATGATTAATTTTCGGACTTCTTCGCATGAGGATATAGTGTAATTTTTATATGTTATGTAATACCTATGGTGGGATGTATGGTGAATTTCTTGCGCATTTTTGTGGATGGTGCAAATTTTTAGATTTATTGAATAGTATGTTAGCAATCAGTTTGGATATGTTAGTCTACTGTTTACATGAATCGGGAGGAGTTTGGATGCTATATTTTTTCTAAACCATGTACATATGCATCAGTCCATGCCCTGCAAATCTGAGAATTTTTTTGTGTTCATGTGATTTATTACATTTTCTGCAATAGGAATAGAAGTCATGTGTAGGTTATTCAAAAATTTCAGTAAATGGTGTGTCATGCAATAAATTCGGGAAAAAAAATTCTGTGGCCATGTATATGTCAGGTTCAGGACCTTGAACCATCAAATCTGATATTTATGTCATGTTCCATATTAAATTGAATTATTAGTGGCATGGAAATGAATGTTTCATTTTCCGTAAATTCTATGTAATTCAGGAAAATATGAAAATTTGCATGAGAAGTCTGAAACCTGAAAACAGTGTGTGGTTAAAGTTTCAGGACATTTGGACAATTATACAGTACAATATGAAATTTCCATGCAAAATGCGTGACTAATGCTAGCTATTATGAAATGATTTGATTTCTGAACCCTTTTAACATGATTAATGAAACTTCCGGAATGTTAATTATGGTCATCTGTAGTAGCATGGTTAGGAGAAAAACAGAGTCACATTGCGCATGAGAAGATGAATGAGATGTGAGCGTTATGTGTAAAATACGTGCTAAAACTCGGCATGAGTAAAGTGTAAAAGTTGTGCCTATATGACACTGCTACCCTAGAGGCATCGGGAGCCGTATATAGAAAAGTCCCTATAGAAGGCTCCATGTGATATAAGTTTGTCCCAAAGGCATTGGGGAAATCCTGGAGGTGGGCGGTACCACTGGATAGGGTGGAGAGGGCTTCTCCCGGTCTGCGCAGTAACCAAGATCCACCACTGTATTGCCTAGGTGGTGGGTATGTGATCATGAGTCGTGTTATGTGTTATGTGTTGTGAAAAGAGTTATGAGAATGAGTTGTGTTATTTGTTAGTGTCCTCTACTGGTGGTTAGGACTATGTGTCATGGCAAATTGATTAACCAATGAAATAATGAATAAAGTGTGAAATATGTGAATATGGCACATGGTAAGTGCCCATGATGCACGTGGTAAGTGCAATCGATGTGATATGTGATATGTGATAAGTGAAAGTGAAAGAGTAAATGATGTGGAAATGTGTAAATTGTGTAAGTGTGAACATGTGTACATATGAAATGTGTAAAAGTGAACAAGGTGAATGTGTAAATGTGCAATCATGTGAGATAAATGTGTTAAATTGTGAACTTATGATATATGTCATGAAAGTGTTAAATGCATATCCAAACAGCGACCTAAATGCATGAAAAAGGAGGTTTCACATGTGTAAGAATGAGTAGAATCCATGTTAGGAACTTCCCTTCCAAATATATGAGAATCTCATGTTAATTGCTATCATGTTGTAATGGAATTGTATATATGTATAACTCTCACGTGAATGAAATGGTAGTGAGCATGTAATAGGATTTTCATGTTTGCAAAAGGTTGATATTGAATACGGCAAATGCATGAGAAATGTTTTGATCCCATGCTAGTTGAAAGGCTCAATTAGTATAAAGTTTCCTACTTAAGCACTTATTGTTACTAATTAGTATTACCAAGTTTAACCTTCAATTCATGCTATGAAATATGAAGCTATGTGCATGTGATTTTATCATGTTGAAATAGTAAGTAAGTTGTGCAATTGAATACGAAAAGTGCATGTGTATGATGAAATGCTCATGATTTAGAATAGAATTATGGTAGACTAAAGCATGCTCCTGTGAAGATAATATCTATTGCTAGTTGAGCATAAGGACTATGTGTACCCTTGTGAATTGATGTTAGTGTGCATCTCGTTAATGTTAGTGGTTTAGTGTGAGTGCGACATGTTTAAGTTTAAGATTTTGGTTTGCTTGCTGAGTCTTTGGACTCATTCTTGCTTCGGCGTACAGGTTGGCAGGTATCGGGTCCTAGAAGGAAGCTTGGTGAGGATCGTCATTTGAAGACTATTTTGTGGAGCTGCTACTAGTTGTACTTTCCTTTTTCTTTTGCACAAAAAGAATTATTGTATGGACAATATTTGGACAATGTAGTTCTTTTATCTTGTATTAAATGTGGACATTGTCTTTCTATTTCGCTATTTAGATTGTGGAATGTGTGTTGGTGATGGGTAAGAGTTGAGTTGATCATTTTATTCCGCTGTACTCTATTGCTATCCAGGTACATATCAACCTATCGACAGTGTTGGGTACATGTCCCACTGTGACGACGCCCTTTATACCGATGGGGATTGGTATAATCGTACTGGTATGAAGAGGGTCGTTACAGAGATTGGTATCAGAGCACCAGGTTGAGACTGTACATGGATAGACCATCACCGTCACAATATTGCAAAGTCTTCATAGAAAATTTGTCCATACATGTAGAAATTACTAATACTAGATAGAAGATGGTAAAGGAAATAGTTAGGATATCGTAACCCAGGTTCTAATTGAGTTATTTATTTTGCAGACTATGGCCGGACGTGGTAGACATAGTGCTCAGTCTCGGAGGTATGAGCAGAACCGCAAGTTGAAGAATTTCGTGAAAGGGCTTAAACCCTCAGTGAGAGCTAAGCTTCTGGAGCTTGATTCTCGTACCTTGGAAGAAATTCTCGGTGTGGCAACCAAGCAAGGAAGTAGAGTGGGACCTCTCCAAGAGGGGGAGGCAACTTCAAAGGAGGATGTGACCAAGCCATTCCAAAGGCAAGGTAAGAAGGAGGAGAAACCCTTGGGAAGTCAACAATCAACTGTGGCCTCAAGCATCGAGAAACCCGAGTGCACCCAGTGCGGGAAGCGTCATGGTGGGAAAGCATGTTGGAGAAAGGAAGGAAGGTGTCTTAAATGTGGAAGCAAAGATCATCGGCTTAAAGAGTGTCCGAATCTAAAGACGAAGTTCACTCCGCGAGGCGCTTCACCGACCGCGATATAGGAGCGAGAGTAGCTGATGATGACCTCGGCGACGTCACCACAGGTACTCCATGCGATCTTCGAGGACGAAGATCTTTTTCTAGAGGGGGAGGGTGTAAGACCCCGGATTTTTATTCTCTTTTATATATATGTATGTATATGAATGGTGTGTTGGGAGTTCGCTTGTTGTGTGCATAGCATGCGTAGTTCATTGTGTCTACTATAAGTTTTATACTTCTCTTGAAAATGTGCATATACGTATATATATATATATATTATTTAGTAGTCTATATTGGATTTCCATACTCCTCATGAACAACATGCATGTATTTTGATGATAATTAGGTGAGGATAGTCAATTGGGTAAATTATGCATATAGTGCATATTAAGGAATCTTATGCACATAGTACTTAAGCAATGCTAGGTAAAGTTGTGCAAGTTATTATAATTACCGGTGCGCATGTTGTGTCCATCTATTTCAAGCGTACTGTGCACAAGTGTGCTACACCGTGTGTGTATACTATATATATGCCAAATCAAGTGTGTAGGCATAGGTAGATATCTACGTACATCTTATCTTAGTGTATTCATGTATGCTTGTGTATGTCTAGGTATAAATGCTATTGATTGCCGGTGTAGTAATATACATATTATACCTTATACCTTGTATGCGTATGAATATATTCATGAGCGTGTTGTTATCTTGATGTACCTATGTATGTATGTGTAGGATTAGTAGTGAATATTGGATATTTACATGGTGTAGTGGTGTATACACTATACTACATAGGTTTCATGTGCATGTATGAGTGGGTTAAACATGGTTCTGCATGATTTTAAGTTTTGGCAGAAGAGTATCTTGGCGTCAACATGCATGGACGCCCATGTTATGTCAGCGTCCATATCGATGGACGCCAACCCTCTGTAGCCGTCCAGGGATGTGGACGCCTACTCTTCTGACACTGCATGCACAGCAGGTCAGAAAAAGCATGGCCTGCCATGCTTCTGATTGGGGATGGCCGACCCAAAGGGGCTCTCCCACCCTTGCAAGGGCAGACTTCGGGTCTTGCCTCATAAGAGCACCCACCTTGCTGCTAGCAAGGTGCTCTCTTGCCCTTTTCAAGAGGAGAAAACCCTAGCTCAGAAATGTGAGAAAACCTGACCTTGGAAGGCTTAGATCCGGCGATTGGAGGCATTTTCGGGCGCTCTTCTTCGACAAGGAGGACATCTAAGCATAGGAGAAGACCTCCCCGGCGCTGGACTGCGGCCTACAAACCCCTAGAACCCGGAGCAAAGGAGTTTTGGAGGCTTCTTGGCACTGCCCAAGGAGAGCTTCTCCGGCCATTTTGATCCGTTTGGAGATTTATTCAAAGGCAAGTAAACCCTAGGTCTTGAACCTAGACATGTCCCCTAAGTCTCAGGAATTTTGTGGATTTTAATTCGCGTCCTGGAGCCCCCATTTTGACATTTTTCCCCAGCTCGGTCTGTGTTCTCACACAGACAAGAACTTGACGGCAAGAGATCTTGCCGTCAAGATCATCTGTTAACGGCATACGATAATGCCGTCAACCTCTGTGAACGGCCAGACCCCGCCGTTTAGTTCTTCAGGACAGAACAGTGAACTGTCCTTCCCTATATGATTAATTTTCGGACTTCTTCGCATGAGGATATAGTGTAATTTTTATATGTTATGTAATACCTATGGTGGGATGTATGGTGAATTTCTTGCGCATTTTTGTGGATGGTGCAAATTTTTAGATTTATTGAATAGTATGTTAGCAATCAGTTTGGATATGTTAGTCTACTGTTTACATGAATCAGGAGGAGTTTGGATGCTATATTTTTTCTAAACCATGTACATATGCATCAGTCCATGCCCTGCAAATCTGAGAATTTTTTTGTGTTCATGTGATTTATTACATTTTCTGCAATAGGAATAGAAGTCATGTGTAGGTTATTCAAAAATTTCAGTAAATGGTGTGTCATGCAATAAATTCGGGAAAAAAATTCTGTGGCCATGTATATGTCAGGTTCAGGACCTTGAACCATCAAATCTGATATTTATGTCATGTTCCATATTAAATTGAATTATTAGTGGCATGAAAATGAATGTTTCATTTTCCGTAAATTCTATGTAATTCAGGAAAATATGAAAATTTGCATGAGAAGTCTGAAACCTGAAAACAGTGTGTGGTTAAAGTTTCAGGACATTTGGACAATTATACAGTACAATATGAAATTTCCATGCAAAATGCGTGACTAATGCTAGCTATTATGAAATGATTTGATTTCTGAACCCTTTTAACATGATTAATGAAACTTCCGGAATGTTAATTATGGTCATCTGTAGTAGCATGGTTAGGAGAAAAACAGAGTCACATTGTGCATGAGAAGATGAATGAGATGTGAGCGTTATGTGTAAAATACGTGCTAAAACTCGGCATGAGTAAAGTGTAAAAGTTGTGCCTATGTGACACTGCTACCCTAGAGGCATCGGGAGCCGTATATAGAAAAGTCCCTATAGAAGGCTCCATGTGATATAAGTTTGTCCCAAAGGCATTGGGGAAATCCTGGAGGTGGGCGGTACCACTGGATAGGGTGGAGAGGGCTTCTCCGGTCTGCGCAGTAACCAAGATCCACCACTGTATTGCCTAGGTGGTGGGTATGTGATCATGAGTCGTGTTATGTGTTGTGAAAAGAGTTATGAGAATGAGTTGTGTTATTTGTTAGTGTCCTCTACTGGTGGTTAGGACTATGTGTCATGGCAAATTGATTAACCAATGAAATAATGAATAAAGTGTGAAATATGTGAATATGGCACATGGTAAGTGCCCATGATGCACGTGGTAAGTGCAATCGATGTGATATGTGATATGTGATAAGTGAAAGTGAAAGAGTAAATGATGTGGAAATGTGTAAATTGTGTAAGTGTGAACATGTGTACATATGAAATGTGTAAAAGTGAACAAGGTGAATGTGTAAATGTGCAATCATGTGAGATAAATGTGTTAAATTGTGAACTTATGATATATGTCATGAAAGTGTTAAATGCATATCCAAACAGCAACCTAAATGCATGAAAAAGGAGGTTTCACATGTGTAAGAATGAGTAGAATCCATGTTAGGAACTTCCCTTCCAAATATATGAGAATCTCATGTTAATTGCTATCATGTTGTAATGGAATTGTATATATGTATAACTCTCACGTGAATGAAATGGTAGTGAGCATGTAATAGGATTTTCATGTTTGCAAAAGGTTGATATTGAATACGGCAAATGCATGAGAAATGTTTTGATCCCATGCTAGTTGAAAGGCTCAATTAGTATAAAGTTTCCTACTTAAGCACTTATTGTTGCTAATTAGTATTACCAAGTTTAACCTTCAATTCATGCTATGAAATATGAAGCTATGTGCATGTGATTTTATCATGTTGAAATAGTAAGTAAGTTGTGCAATTGAATACGAAAAGTGCATGTGTATGATGAAATGCTCATGATTTAGAATAGAATTATGGTAGACTAAAGCATGCTCCTGTGAAGATAATATCTATTGCTAGTTGAGCATAAGGACTATGTGCACCCTTGTGAATTGATGTTGTGCATCTCGTTAATGTTAATGGTTTAGTGTGAGTGCGACATGTTTAAGTTTAAGATTTTGGTTTGCTTGCTGAGTCTTTGGACTCATTCTTGCTTCGGCGTACAGGTTGGCAGGTATCGGGTCCTAGAAGGAAGCTTGGTGAGGATCGTCATTTGAAGACTATTTTGTGGAGCTGCTACTAGTTGTACTTTCCTTTTCTTTTGCACAAAAAGAATTATTGTATGGACAATATTTGGACAATGTAGTTCTTTTATCTTGTATTAAATGTGGACATTGTCTTTCTATTTCGCTATTTAGATTGTGGAATGTGTGTTGGTGATGGGTAAGAGTTGAGTTGATCATTTTATTCCGCTGTACTCTATTTCTATCCAGGTACATATCAACCTATCGACCAGTGTTGGGTACATGTCCCACTGTGACGATGCCCTTTATACCGATGGGGATTGGTATAATCGTACCGGTATGAAGAGGGTCGTTACAAAGGTCCCTTCCACCTACTTGGCACACAAAAGCTACTGTTATTGAAGATTCCAAAAATCTCTCTACCATGCAATTAGATGAGCTTATAGGATCTTAATGACTTATGAAATCAATTTAAAAAGAAATGCATTTAAAATGACTCAAAAGAAACCATTAGCATTGAAAGAAATATCTAGTTCTAAAACTGTTAGTGAAAGTGATGAATCTTCTGACGATGAGAATGACAGTGAAATGGCCTTACTAACAAGGCAATTCAAGAAATTTCTGAGGAATAAAGGAAAAAGTTCAAACCTTTTACCAAGAATGATTTCTCCAAGAAACTAGAGTTCATTAAGAAAACTGAGCTAAATAAAAAGACAAACATCATATGTTATAAATGTAGGAAACAAGAGCATATGAGAGAAGAATCACCAGACTTGAAGAACCAAATGTTCAAAAGAACAAGAGCCATGCTGGCCACTTGGAGTGACGAGGATGAGGACATGCAAGAAGAGAATGAATCTGATGATGAGGAGGTTACTTGTCTTATGGCAAGGAGTGAAGAAAACACTGAGGTAAGCTCTTCATTTGAGGACTTTTCTATTGATGAATGGGAAGAGGCTTATACTTCCCTGTTTGAAAAATTCTGTGTATAAATCTTAAAATTAATCTCTAAAAAGGAAAGTCAATAGTATCTTGCATGATTCCTCAAATTCTGAACAAATTAATCTTCTGAACTGTGAAGTAATTAACCTGAAGAATGAAAATGAAATTTTCCATGGACAACCTGATAATGTTAAGGAGAAATATCAAAATGTTGAAAAAGAAAAACAAACTTTGACTGAAATTGTTGAAAACTTAAGAAAGAAAAATAAATACTTCAAGGAGAATTGGAAAGTACTCAAAAGAATTGCATGATAAGAAGGACACACTGTTGAAATTTGTTAAAGGGAAACAAAATCTAGATGACATCTTAGGGGCTCGTATGAACACCACTAAGCATGGACTAGGATTCCAATATGAAAATAAAAAGAATTTGGACAGACAATGATAACATCATTCGTTAAAGAAACATCTCCTCACCATGAATCTGGGATGAAAGTATAAGTAAAACAATCCATGAATTCTAAGTATCAAATCCAAAATCAAATTAAAAATTCCAAATGAAAAATATAGCACAAAAAAATCATCATAGTGGTCGACATAATTTGAAGCATGTCGACAGATCTACTTATCATCAGAAAATTGACAAAAATCATATCTCATAAATTCCTATCATGCAATGTCTGTGGAAAATTTGGTCATCTTGATTTCAATTGTAGGCACAACATGAATATGTGTAGAATCAAGTAGATTTGGATTCTAAAGCATATTACTTGTGAATTTAAAATTTTGATGGGACCCAAGTAATTTGGGTACCAAAATCTTCTCTCTAAATCCCATTGTAGAAATGCCTTACAGCCTACAAAAAGGATAAATGGTATCTCAACAATGGATGTTCAAGGCATATGACATGCGACAAAGGGAAATTCTATTCTCTGGTTGAAAGGGTTGGAGGTTAGGTAATCTTTGGAGGTAAAAACAAAGGCCAAATCATTGGCACAGGTAAAGTAGGTAAGAACCTCTCGAACTCCATTGAAAATGTATTGCTAGTCAAAGGGCTAGATCATAATTTGCTAAGCATCAGTCAATTGTGTGATAAGGGTCTTAAAGTAATTTTTGATTCTGATGCATGTGAAATCATTGAAAAAGAAACTGAAAAATCAAATTTGTTGGTCAAAGAATAAATAATGTCTATCTAGTTGACATGAACGAGCAGAAGAATGAAAATTTGTGTTTGGTTGCAAATCAGCATGACCTTTTTCAATTGTGGCATCGTAGGCTAGGTCATGTTAGTGAAAATGTTTTGAAAAAACTGATAAGGATTAATCTTGTAAATGGACTTCCTAAAATAAAGAAAAAGAAAATGCTAGTATTTGTTTTGCATGTGTTCAAGGAAAACAAACTAGAAATTTATTTAAATCTCTTGCAACTTTAATAACCACAAAGCCTTTTGAGTTACTGCATATGGATCTTTTTGGACCCACTAGGACATTCAGTCTTAGTGGCCATCATTTTGATTTTGACATTGTTGATGATTTCTGTAGATTCTCTTGGGTGTTTTCCTATCTTACAAAAGTGACACATTTGATAATTTTCAGAAGTTCTTCAATAACGTTGAGCATGGGAACACAAATAAAGTTTGTTCCATACTCACTGACCATGGAGGAGAATTTGACACAATTTATTTTTTGAATTTTGCAGGAGCAAGGGAGTTGAGCACAAGTTTGTCACACCAAGAACTCCAGAACAGAATGGAGTAGTTGAGCGGAAAAATAGGACATTGGTTGAAATGACCCACACTTTGCTAGTTGAAAGTCAACATCCAAGAAGTTTTTGGGCGGTGGCTATTAATACTTCATGTTACATCCTTAACAGAGTTATAGTAAGACATGTCCTAAAGAAAACCTCTTACGAGCTTCTCATGAGTAAGAAACCTCACATTGTTTATTTTAATGTTTTTGGATGTAAAGTCTTCATTCATAACAATGATAAACATGATATGGACAAATTTGAAAAGAAAAGTTGTGACAACCCAACCAGCAAACTGGCCCAACAACCGTGCTAGTGGTAGACTTCCCACGAAGGTCACCCATCCTGGGACTAATCCCAACTGAGCACGCTTAACTTAAGAGTTCTTTTCCTGCTCGAGCTCTAAAAATGAATAGTTCGAGTTGTTGGTAGTTTGCTGATTTAGTCCATTTAACATATTCTTATATGGGGTGTTACAATCTACCCCTCTTACATAAGCGACGTCCTCGTCGCTGCTCACATATAGAACACAATCAAACCCCAGATAGGTAGGATTCTAGAGGTGGCCCCCACAGGCTCAAGAGGTGGCTCCTACTATGTAGCACTTTGCGCCATTATGGCCTCAAGAAGTGGCTCCCATAACGTAGCACTTTGCCCTATGTGGCACTTAGTTCCTGCACTTCCGACTGAGCAAGGCTCTAATACCATTTGTGACGACCCAACCAACAAACTAGCTCAACAACCATACCAGTTGGTAGACTTCCCAAGAAAGTCACCCATCCTGGGACTAATCCCAACTGAGCACGCTTAACTTCAGAATTCTTTTCTTGCTCGAGCTCTGAAAATGACTAGTCCGAATTGTTGGTAGTTTGTTGATTTAGTCCATTTAACATATTCTTATATGGGATGTTACAAAAGTGATGTAGGTATCTTTCTAGGTTACTCTGAACATTCAAGGTCTTATAGAGTGTAAGGCTCTAGCTTTCTGTGTATTGTGACTGTGGTTATGTTTTATTTCTACCCGAAATTCTTCTTAACGTCAACATCAATTGACGTTAAGAGCTAGGTGATGGCAAGATGTGTGCCATTTATAGTCTGGCCAGAGGATCTAGATGTTAACATCGATTGACGTTATTTCTGGTTGATGGCAGTAAAGTGACCGTTAACTTCTTCGGCTACGTTTGGGATTCTAGATCTGAAACAGTCCTGATTGCTTCGGGAGGCATATATGGAAAACCACAATAGTCAGGACTCCTCTTTCCAAGGTGGCCTACGACCCAAATATCTATAAAGCTAGGTCATCTCTACAAAGGGGGGACTTTGGCTCAACTAGGGCTTTTGGGTTTCAGGGAGAGAAAAAGAGAGAGTTTGAGAGGGTTGGTTCGATGAACCTGAGGTTGCACCGACGATCTACTACAAGGGGGAGGTTCTTCTGAAGGTGGAGAAGCTCTCCTAACACCAGGAGATCGTCTGCAAGAGCGTGGAAGTGACAGGTACCTCTTTGGCTTGGCCGAGGAGGGCTTCATCACCCAAATCTGATCTTAAGGGAGTTTGTTAGAGGCAAGTAACTTACATCCCTAGACGTATCACGTAGAGTCTTAGGATTTTTATGGATTTTTATTTCGTGTCCTGGAACCCCAAATTCCTCGGTCTGCACTTTCTACAGATAGGAGGTTGACGGAAACATCCTTGCCATCAAGTTCCTGACTTGATGACAATCGATCATGCCGTTAACCCATCCTGACGGCAAACCTCTTGCCGTCAAGTTCTTTTGATTATTTTTAGAACAGTGTTTTAACACATGTGATGTGGTTTTTCGGGGGATTTCGAATGTATGCATATGTTTAGAAATTTTATCTTGTTAGGTATGTTTAGTAGATTGAATCATGAATTCCTGATAATTTATTGATCATAATTATAAATTAAAGAATTTCTATTATGAGAAAATAAGCATGTTATGTTAGATTTAAGTTCGGAGTAAATATGTATGATGGGTATTATTGTCACAAAAATTTCCATGAACTTAGGGATACTGTATGCATGTTTTAGGGCTATTAGATCTGTCAGTTTACTGTCTACCATGTTTATTAAAAATTCTTGGTAAATTACCTGAGACTCTGTTAAATATTAAAAATAGATGTACTACTGTCAAAATTCTGAAAAATTAAGCATCTAATATATTCCATGCGTACGGTCTATGTTTAAAATTTGAGCATGTTCTGACATCTGTAGATACTATTTCCAATTGTAAGTTATTAAGGGTTATTAAGCATGATTAATCACCAAATGATATTTTCTGATGATTAGTATCATGTTCAGGGTCTGTTAAACATGTATTAGCACTATTAGACAATCATAATATATTTGTAATCTGAGATATATGTGTTTGAATTGTAAGCATGTGAATAGATCATTAAGTTCATGTAAAACTGTGATTAAGCATGCGATCAATGTGAGTGATGTGATTAAGCGATAATTATGCCACGATTGACACTGCTACCATAGAAGGCTGTGGAGACATACTATAGAAAAGTCCCTATGGGAAGGCTCAATGTGTATGTGATATCCTGTGGACATCAGGATGAAATCCTAGAGGTGGACAAGTACCACTGGTTAGGGTGGAGAGGGCTTCTCCCGGTACTGCGCAGTTACCAAGATTGACCACTATATTACCTAGGTGACAAGTATGTGTTATGTGTGTGATGTGTCCTTCTTTATGGTGGTTCGGACTATGTGTCACGACAAAAAGAAGTGCAAAAAAATGTAAATTGTGTGTGAATGTGCTAAGTGAACATGTGAAAGTGATGTGCTAATGTGTGATCAATGTGAAATAATGTGAAATCATGTGATTATGTTACATTTATGTTAAAACAGCAAGTAAAAGGTGAGAATATGTGATATAAAATCATATTAGATGCGATAGATATCATGCTAGTGTTACTAGTAACATGTGTTTAATTCCATGATTAAGTTACTTGGAAATGTGTCATGAATGAGTTATAATTGATGCCATGATTTAAGTTGAGTCCATGTATAGATAGCATGTATAGATTGTTCATTAGTAATTGTTTAATGTAACATGAACCATGTGATAAGATGCCCTTTATGTTAACATTAGAATGAATGTAATAACTGTATGGATGTACCAATGGGTTGCATGTTGAGTCTTTTGTGAAGACTCATCATTGCTTAAACATACAGGTGAGACAAATATTCCTGAGATTGAGGAGGAGATAGCGAGGAGTGACTCTGAGCGAGAGGAGTAGCAGAGATCTTGGAGGCTATCTACTTAGCTTGTACTTTCTTTTGCTAGTATGTGAGACAATGTTATGTCATGGACTTGTTATTTATGGACTTTTGTTTAGTTACTTTGCTACTATATAGACTGTGGGATGTGTGTAATGATGATGGAATAAGAATCACTTTCATTTCCACTGTACTTTCTTTCTTTTATTTGTGTCCATCTTTATCTACTACATTGTGTTGGGTACATGTCCCACTGTGATGACACACTTTATATCGATGTGGATTGGTATAATCGTACCAGCATAAAGTGTTGAGCAACTACCCCTAAGAAAATCATTTAATATTTTAAATTCTTATAACATTGTGATTTTGCTATGACAAAACCTTTTAAAAAGACTCTTTACAAATTAAATACACTAATACATATACCATAGAATATATTTTGAACAACTTCATCTCGAAAATTTTTCTAAGTCCATAGACTACTATATGTATCATACTTCGAATTTAGTCTCCGACATTCAGAAGTCGAAATTACAGTATTCAAGTTTACCTCAAAATTTTTCCATGTCCACAAACTACTCTATGTGTATCATACTAAATCTGACTATGACTCTGACTTTATAGAGTCGCATTTCTCTAAGTCTTGAGTTCTGAACTCCACCTCTCTAAAGTCGAATGCCACTCTCCGACTCCTAAAAGTCGAAGTATCTGTCTTGTTTCTATCGAAGTGTATGGAAGTCGAATGCATATATATCTGACTTCTTACAGTCGAATCTTATATGTTTTACTACAACTTCTGAGAATCGAATGTCAAGGTGTGTCTTCATGATTTTGACTCCGACTTCTAGAGTCGAATTACACCTTCTTGTGAATCCGACTACTCTTATAGTCTATGTACTTATATTTTTATTGTGTTGTCAGGATATTTTTGTTTTTGTGGTTATTCATCTGCTTAATAATCTTTATCAAAACTTGTGGTACCTGTATGATTGTTGAATATTGATATTCTATCAGGTCATTATTATTTTAATATATTCTGACAAGATGACACATATTATACTCTAAATAATCTTCTAAACTTGTTTGTGATTATATTAGAAACTTTTATTCAAATGGTCTCTTGCTTCATGACAAAAGACCAAATCTTCATTCCCTTAAGAAAATATCATGCATTTATTGATTTCATACACATGGGTATCTAACAGAGGTTCACCTACCACTGTTAGACCCACACTTACTTTTTGGTGCAACTGTCTGTCTCTCTTTATTGGATTGAAAAGCTTATCTGTCCGAGGATTCTATATTTTACATATCTTCTCTGACTCACCAACCTCAAAAGTATGGAGGTATTCTCTCTGTTTGTCTTGTCTTTGCTTCAGAACATTTATTGAGCACGTTTTGAGCATGGAGCCTTCACAGAACATTAATTGGAGTTTGACCTCTAAACTGTGAAGCTACAAGCCTTGTCTGAAGCCGTTGGAAAGCTAAAAAGGCAGAAGGACTTATGGACAACAACCTCAACCAACATCCAAAGGATCAAAGGTCTCTCCTCAAATGGCCAGAACTCTAACAGACACTTTCAAATGGCTACATTCCTCTGAAGCTTATATAGAAGCCAAAGTTTGAAATATAGTACAACACTTAGAGTTTTTGGAGACCAGCTAGCAACTTCCTCAATTCACCACTATCTTCTGCTAGCAGAGATTTGTTCAAGCCTTCTCTTGAGCTGCAAGATTGAGAGCATCATCATTCAGAAAAATCCCCAAGCTCTCCTCTTCACAGAAGTCTTGTATTGGGTGGCAATTGTTATTGATATTCCTTGATCCACCCCCTTTAGTTCAAAAAGGATCTTACTTGTAACTCCTATTGTTTTCTCCTTTCTGAATTAGGTGTGTTTGCTCATTCTTGGGGCAAACACACAAGTGTCTTTATAATTTTCTTTGTGTAATTTCAGCAGGAGATTTATTCCTGTTGTTCCCCTCCTATGTAGGGAAGACCTTGTAAAAGGTAGCTTTGTACCCCTGTTGAGCGAAGACTTGCGTGGGAGCAAGTGGGCTTGTAATTCCTCTCAAGGGTGAGAGAAGGCCAAGTTCTCTTGGCAGTTAGTGAAATCTCAAGTGGTTAGCTTGAGGATTGGACGTAGGACTTCCATGTGGGAAGGACCAAACCAAGATAAAATTCTTTGTGCAATTGTGTGATTGTTTCCGCCAACTTACTTGAATCACCACTACACTAAATTCTAACAGTTCTATTTAGTGTTGTTTAATTTCATATAAAAATTTTAAAAGCACAAGAAGTCCTATTCCACCCCCCCCTCTAGGACATCATTATTGCCATTTCGATCCAACAAGTGGTATTAGAGCGAGGTCTTATCAGAAGAATCTAAAATTTTGAGAAGAAATGGCAGCTGAAGCTCACAACTATGAAGGTCAGTCTGTTACAAGGCCACCATTCTTTGATGGTGAAGATTATCAGTATTGGAAGATGCAGATGGAGTGCTTCATCAGAGGCACAAATTTTGATCTATGGCAGGTAATAGAACAAGGTGATTTTGAAATCCTTGGTGAGTCCTCTTCTGCTCTTTCCATAGCTAATAAAAGGAACATGTCTTTAAATTATAAGGCTAAAATGTATCTATGTTGTGCCCTCTCTAAAAGAGAATTTAATAGATTATCTGCTTATAGAACTACTAAAGAAATGTGGGATAAACTGCAAGTCACATATGAAGGAACTGATAGAGTTAAATAAACTAGAATAGACATTCTTGTATCTCAATATGAACAATTCAAAATGCTTCCAAATGAAAACATAATCAGATGTACATTCGATTTTCAAACATAATAGTAGGATTGAGTTCTCTAGGAAAGGTTCTAACAAATGAAGAAGCAGTAAGAAGAATCCTAAGATCATTAACAAATGTTTGGACCCCTAAGGTCACTACCATTGAGGAAGCACATGATCTAACTCAGCTTTCCATTGATAAATTAATCGGATCCTTAATGGCTCATGAAATTAATATGGAAATATTTTCTGTAAATTCTTCAAAAAAAAATGCCAAATGCTTTGAAGGTTGCAGATTTTTCGTCCTCTGAAGATTCAAAGGAGAAATCAGAAGATAGTGATGATGAAGCCATGTTGTCAAGAAAACTACAAAGGATCCTTGCCAAGAAGAAAAAGTTTGGCTCCAAATGATTCTTCAAGAAAGAAAAGAAGAAAGAACCACCTGCTACGAATGCAATCAAGCAGGACATTACAAACCTGAATGTCCTAAGCTAAAGAAGAAGGATCAAGCAGAAAGATCTAACAAGAAGAAAGAAAATAAAAGAAGTTCAGAAAATACAAGAAAAAGGCAATGGCAGCAGCATGGATAATGAAGAAGCCACCAGTTTAGACTCTTCAAGTTCAGAATCTGAAGAAGAAGAGAAGACAAATCTAGCCCTCATGGCAGGACTGGATCAGGTAAATTTCGAAACATCTTTTGCTTCTTGTTCTGAATCTGATTCTGATAGTCATGAAGATGCCTTAAATGAATTATATGAAAAATATAAAACAGTAGTCAAGCAAATGAAAATCATTAAATTAAATTTGCTAAACCAAGAAAAGGTTAACACCTTCCTGAAAAATGAAGCATAAAGGTTAGGACAAAGCTTAAATGAAACTAAAAAGCAAATGAATTATTGTGTGAAGACTTAAAAAATAAAAAAGTAAAATTATACAAATAGAATCAAATTTAAAAGAACTAAAAGATGAAGAAAATTACAAGAAGAAAATAACTACTTAAGAGCAACTATAGAGAAAATATCTAACTGGAAAACATCCTTGTTTGTTAGATTAAAAGGCTCTAGGATGGGTAAGAAAAAGTATGGAGTAGGATACACACCTCCACTTAATGAAGAAAACATTGTGCATCCTAAAATATATCCAACGCCCTAATTTGTTAAAGAAAAAGGAATTAAGAATCCTAAAAAGGTTAACAAGTATGTTTATAAACAAAAATAAAAATTTAATAACACTACATACATTAAGAATGCTTTTGATTTATGTTGTAGTCAGTGTAATCAATTAGGACAAACTATTAGCACATGCACTACCAGACATTTGCGCTGGATTCCTAAGACTAACCATCAAGGACCCAAGAAAATTTGGGTACCAAAAGTTACAACTTAAATTTATTTACAGGGTCACCTGAGAGCATCCAAATGGTATTTGGATAGTGGGTGCTCAAGGCATATGACAGGTGATAGGAAGTTGTTTACAAGCTTTAGAGATGAAAGTGGTCAGGTCACTTATGGAGATAATGGTAAAGGAAAAGTCCTAGGATGTGGGACAGTAGGAACAAGAGAAAAGAATTTGATTGAAGATGTCATGTATGTAGAATGATTGAAGCACACCTTATTAGCATCAGACAACTATGTGATAAGGGTCATTTAGTAAGATTTCAAAATGACAAGTGCAATATTCAAAAGGATGGAAAAACAATGTTCGAAGCTCAAAGAGTAAAGAATTTATATACCTTACAGTTAGCAGAATTAAAAGAAGTCAATTATGTCTTGCAACCACTAAGAGTGAAGAATCTGAATTGTGGCACATAAGATTGGGCCATGCAAGCACTTCAGTAATCAAAAAAATGATTAAGCATGATTTGGTTGAAGGTCTTCCGAAGATGAAATTGAAGAAGTCTAGAATATGTACAGCCTATGCAAAATGGAAGCAAACCAAGACATCATTTCAGTCCAAAATAGTGGTCACAACTTCCAAGCCTTTGGAACTATTCATATGGATTTGTTTGGACCTATAAGAATAGTTAGTCTTGGAGGAAAGGTATATGACTATGTCATAGTGGATGACTACTCAAGATATACTTGGGTGTCTTTCTTAGAAGCCAAATCAGAAACCTTTTCAGCCTTTCTGAGTTTAGCAAAGTAGTACAAAGAATCAGAAGTTTCAGACTATCAGTATCAGATCTGATCATGGTGGAGAATTCAAGAATGAAGAATTCATGAAGTTCTGTGAAGAAAATGGAATTGAACATAATTTTTCTGCACCAAGAACACCTCAATAGAATGGAGTAGCAGAAAGAAAGAATAGAACACTGATAGACATGGTCAGAACTATGCTCACAGAGTACAATTTACCAAGGTATTTCTGGGCAGAAGCAGTCAACACAGCCTGCTACATCATCAACAGGTGCATGATCAGACCAATTCTAAAGAAGACCCCATATGAGCTTTACAAAGAAAAGAAGCCCAACATTAGTCATCTTCAACCTTTTGGTTGTAATTGTTTCATTTTGAATAATGGTAAAGATAATTTAGGAATGTTAGATGCTAAAAGTGATGAAGGATTTCTATTAGGATATATTTCAAAACCTAGAGGATATAAGTATTTAATAGAAGAATTTTAACCATAGAACAAACAATGCATATATTATTTGATGAGACTAACCTTCTATTAAGAGAATAGAAGAAGAAGAAGACTGTGTTGAAGATCTATGCAGGGATCTAGAGAAAACATCTCTTGAAGAAGAAAATGAAGATCCTCCACTAGAAGAACTTACAGTAAGAAAAACAACAAGGACTACCTAGAGAATTGAGGTATCACAAAGATCATCCAAGACAAAACATTATAGGTGATCCTCAAGATAGGGTAAGAACAAGAGGTATGAATATTCCTTGTGATTTTTCTCCTTTTGTATCTTAAATTGAGCCTAGGACAATCAGTGATGCAACGGCTGATGAATCTTGGATCTTTGCTATGCAAGAGGAACTTAATCAGTTCCAACACAGCCAGGTTTGGACTCTTGTCCCTAGACCTTCTGACCATCTAGTTATTGGGACCAGATGGGTCTTCAGAAACAAAATGGATGAATCAGGACTAATGTAGCGACCCAGAATCCGCATTACCAGTAACCAACCAGTAACCCGAATTCTAACCCGCCAACCCACGAGACAAGTTCGGAAGGCTAAAAAGTGAATGTCCGAGGAGACTATATATAAGAAGATACACACCATGTAAAGCTGTAAAATTTCACTATACATGAAACATAACATGTACAACTCAGAGTCCGAGCTAAGTACAGAGTACAGAAGGACAACAAAAAGTACTACTCACTGTAGCTAGGGCGCACCAACACCGGAGTGGCTAGACTCGCCAGGAATGGGAGTCGACAACGACCCACCTGAAAGGGAGGGGAGTGAGTCTCAAGAAAAGAGACCCAGTAGGGAAAA
This sequence comes from Colocasia esculenta, assembly GCA_014218235.1. Classification (NCBI taxonomy): domain Eukaryota; kingdom Viridiplantae; phylum Streptophyta; class Magnoliopsida; order Alismatales; family Araceae; genus Colocasia; species Colocasia esculenta. The sequence goes on along the minus strand of CM024755.1, from coordinate 129,008,055 downwards.
GTAGCCGGCAATAGTACTAAAGTGTGGAAAGTAAAGACAGAAAGTAAATACACGTCGCATCACAATACAAAACTGTAAACCTCGCGGCTCAGGAACACACACTCACACATAGAAAGTAGGACTCAGCTAGGGTCTGTGGCTCGGCGTCCCGTCACCACAGAGTCTCTCAACCCCTGCCACGTGTGCCCACTACAGACGCTATCTCTCTCGCGTCTGGTCCACGACCGGTTTTCCCCCTACACCTGACCGTAGCGGTAGAGAAGGGGCTCCACGGAGACCGGCTCGAAACCACCACAAGGAGTACGCAAAGGACAGAGACACTCTCAACTTCCTGGCTCACAGACGGAGGACCCCCACACACCAGTCATCTAGACAAAGCGTCGCTCTATGTCCAGGTGACAAACAGAAATAGAAGCACGATAACTCAATGCGAGTACAGACGGTAACACTCTCAACATCTGAAACACCGTACAATAGATAGACACCTCGTGTCACATCTCGACATGATTAATTACGCATATGCACAGGCGGAGCCACGCTCTAAGGCTGGCAGAATGTGTTAACAGGCGGACATTGCACGTCAACACCTTGAAACACAAACCAGGACCAAAGCCTACTGGGACACAAGATATTAACGGCAACATCGAATGTCGCCAATCAAGATGTAGACCGCACTCACAATGCCGCTAACACTTAATCAACGACAATAGACCTTGTCATTTATATCAACCTTGAAGATATCAACGTCAACATATGTGGACGTTAACATCTTCAGTCCCCTAGACCCAGAACAACGCCGGGTCAGTCCAATTAGGTAAAACTGCCCAACAGCATAAAATTGATGGAGGGAAACATCTCCTTACATCTTCTAACACTACCAGAACTTTGGAAATCCACGATCCAACACTTGGATCGCCAAAACACCCAAATCCCGGCATGGTATAACCCAACCCTAAAATGCGATTAGCATAGTAATCTACGCAAATAAGCATGTTGATCCGTTAAGGAGGGTTTAAGGGGTTAAGTCCCTACCTTAGAACACCTCAAAAACTCCTAAACAATCACCAATCACGCCGGAACCCCTCGAAGTCTCCGCGTGAATCACACCAAATCATCGCGTTTCCTGCTCGATCTAACTCCGCCACACGTACCAGGGTCTTCCCACGAGCTCCATCAACCATTGGAAGTGGTGGTAACAGACAAGGGAAAAGTGGAGGGAAAGAGAGGAAAGGAAGAGGAAACGTTGCTGCTCTCGGGCTGGCCTATTTCTACAGAAGCCACAAATAGACGTCTACATACCTCGGCGTCTATTTGAACCGCTAATGGGTTGACGTCCGGACCGCTTGCCGTCAAGTTCAATGACAAACGTCCACATCGCTAGACGCTAAAACCAAGTCAACAGCTAGCCCCTGGCCGCCAACCACAAGTCAACGGAATATCCATTGTCGTCAACCACATCCGAACCTCTACAAGATCCAATAAGGATCCGCTAAGACCCGAGACCTTACAGCCCCCCCCTAAGGAATTTTGCCCCCAAAATTCAAACAACATAAAGATAGAAGACTCACAAAGAGGTACGGAAACTGCTCTCGCATTTCGTCCTCTCGCTCCCATGTCGACTCACCACCTGAATGCCGCTGCCACGCAACACGAACTAAGGGGTTTGCCTTGTTCCTCAACCTCTCTCTCGGCGATCCTCAATATGCAACGGAAACTCTGGTACTGTCAACACTGGAGTCACCCCAGACCACTCTGTACTCGGGAGAACGTGAGACTCGTCAGAAAGGTACCTCCGAAGCATCGACACGTGGAACACATGTGGACTGCTGCCAACTCTCACGGAAGCTCAAGTCTATACGCCAAATCTCCGACACACTCAGTAATGGTGAAATGTCCAATAAAGCGGGGACTCAACTTTCCATGCCTACCGAACCTTACCACTCCCTTCATAGGAGACACACGGATAAACACCTGGTCCCCTACCTGAAACTCGAGCGGTCGTCTGCGTTGATCTGCATAACTCTTCTGCCGACTCTGAGCTGACTGAAGTCTCTGCCTCACAAGCTGAACTACCTCAACTGCCTGCTGTACTAACTCTGGCCCCGTGACAATCCATTCGCCAACTTCAAACTAGTCTAGAGGAGTACGACACGGTCGTCCATATAAAGCCTCATATGGTGCCATACCGATACTGGAGTGATAGCTATTATTATATGCGAACTTGACCAACGGCAAGTGAGCTATCCACGATCCCTGCCACTCCAGACAACAAGCTCTAAGCATGTCCTCTAAAGTCTGGATAGTCCGCTCTGACTGACCATCTGACTGAGGGTGGTAGGCGGAACTAAAAGCCAACTCTGTCCCCAAAGCCCTCTGGAAACTGCGCCAGAACCCAGAAGTAAAGCGAGGGTCCCTATCTGACACAATAGAGATCGGCACTCCGTGCAAAGGAACAATCCGCTCTACGTACAACGCGGCCAACCTACACACACCAACTAGTTCTGACAGGCAAGAATCTAGCAGTCTTCGTCAATCTGTCCACAAGAACCCAAATGCTGTCAAAACCTCCAGCTGTCCTCGGCAAACCACAAACAAAGTCAGTCGTCACATGGTCCCACTTCCACACCGGAATCTCTAACGGCTGCACAAGTCCTCCTGGATGTTGATGTTCGGCCTTCACCTGCTGGCAGACCAAACACCTAGCAACAAAAGCCGCTATGTCTCTCTTCATCCCAGGCCACCAAAACTAACGTTTCAACCTATGATACATCTTGGTCGACCCTGGATGAATCGAGTACCTGGAACCATGTGCCTCCTGCAACACAACTCTTCTGGCAGACTCCTCAACAGGATATAGAGTCTATCTCGGAACCTGACAGTCCTGTCCTCGCGAAGCTCAACCTCTGGGAAAAGTAACACACTGTGTAACTCGGGATCTGCCTGCTGAGCCTCAACAACCTGTCTCACAATGGCGGGAGCAGCCAACACACACAGTCGACGACTGAACGAAACTCTAAAAGACCCTTCTTCCGCAGACTGCCACAACTGCCACTCCCTTAGCATCAGATGACTCATCTGTGCTTTCCTACTCAAAGCATCTGCAACTACATTCACTCTTCCAGGCTTATACTCAATGCTAAAATCACAGTCTTTCAGATATTCCATCCATCAACGTTGCCTCATATTCAGATCCCTCAGAGAAAACACATACCTCAAGCTCTGGTGGTCGGTACGGACTACAAAACTCACTTCGTACAGGTAAAGATGCCAAATCCTCAAAGCAAATACCACAGCTGCAAGCTCTAGGTCATGGGTCAGGTAATTCTCCTCGTGGGGCTTAAGCTGGCAAGACGCATAAGCCACCACCGGCCTTGCTGCATCAAAACCGCACCAAGACCAACACCTGAAGTGTCTGTGCAAACCTCAAAACCCTCCTCACCTGAAGGTAACGCAAGGACTGGCGCTGACGTAAGCAGTCGCTTCAACTCTATGAAGCTCTGCTCATCCTGCTCTGACACAAAAAACAGAACCCCCTTTCTCGTCAGCCGAGTCAAGGGTGCAGCAACTTGAGAAAAGTCCCGAACAACCTGCGGCAGTAACCTGCCAAGCCCAGAAAGCTACGAATCTCAGACATAGTCCTGGGACTCTCCCACTGCAAAACTGCCTCGGCCTTCGCTGGATCTACAGAAACTCCCTCATGAGATCACGTGCCCCAAAAAGTGAACCTGTTGTAGCCAAAACTCACACTTACTAAGTTGGCATACAACTGGTGCTCTCGCAAAGTCTGTAACACGATCCTCAGGTGCTCGGCATGCTCCTCCTCCGAAGTGGAGTACACCAGAATGTCGTTAACAAACACTACGACAAACCGGTCCATGAACTGGTGGAACACACAGTGCATCAGATCCATGAAGGCCGCTGGAGCATTGTTGAGCCCAAACGACATCACCAAAAACTCAAATGTCCATATCTGGTCCGAAAAGCAGTCCTCTCAATGTCAGAGTCTCTAATCCGCAACTGATAGTAGCCCGACCTCAGGTCGATTTTCGAAAAGACATGAGCAGACTGAAGTTGATCAAAGAGATTGTCAATCTAGGCAATGGATACCTATTTTTGATGGTCACTTGGTTCAGCTTCCTATAATCAATACACAATCTCAGGCTACCATCCTTCTTCCGGACAAAAAAAAAAGGTAACCCCCAAGGAGAAAAGCTAGGACGAATATAGCCTTCTCCAACAGCTCCTCAAGCTGCCTCTTCAGCTCCCTCAACTCTTCTGGTGCCATACGGTACGGTGCCTGTGCAAATGGTACAGTGCCAGGAACCAACTCAATAGTAAACTCAATCTCTCTCTCTAGCAGTAGACCAGGTAACTCTTCCGGAAAAACATCCGAAAACTCACTCACTATGGGAATGTCCCCCACTCCCGAGGTAACCTGGTCAAGGGTCATTGCAGAAACTAGAAAACCCTGACAACCAGAGGCAAGCAACCTCCCCACCCTCAAAGCAGAAACTAAAAAGCGAGAAGTAAGAGGTATGATACCCTGGAAGTAGAACGCCGCTTCCCCAGGTATCCGCAAGTGCACCCTCTTATTCTGACAATCCATCACTGCACCATATCGCTCTAACGAGTCCATACACAAAATCACATCATAATCCTGCAACTGCAAAGCAAACAAGCGAGCTGACAACCACTGATCCTGCAACTGCATAGGTACCTCCTCGAGACAATAGGACGTAAGGACAAAGTCCCCTGTCGGCAACTCTACTGCTAGCTCAATAGACTCTCTCGTACTCAACTCTCCAAGGGAGTCTAAAAACTCCTCAGACACAAAAGAGTGAGAGGCACCGAAATCAAACAAAACTCTAGCTATATAACCAAAAACTATAACAGTACCTTCCACTAGCTGAGCTGCCTCCGCGTCTGCACGGGTCAAGTGAGTAACACGACCTCTACCTCTCGACCCACCAGAACCTCCGGCCTGCTGATGCTGCTACACGGGTGCCTGCTGCTGCTGCACTCGGAGCTGTGACTGGGTCTGCTGCTACGGCACACGAGGTAACAAAGGGCAATCTCGCGCCATGTGACCTATCTGGTCACACTGGTAACACTGACCAGCAAAAGAACGTTGTACCTGCTGCGAAGGCTGCCCTACCGGCTGTTGAACACTCCCAACAGACTGCTGTCTCTGCTCTGCCTGCCTCCTGTCACGTCGAAACTTTCTCCGAGATCCTGACTTCGCCGTCGTCCCAGCAGAAGTGGACGCGTAGGAAGTCGTGGCCTTCAGAGTTGCCTGCACACTACTCTGCTGCTGTCGTGGCTGAGTAGGAACTACCTGCGTCTGAACCTCTACGCTCCGAGCACGGGTCCGCAAAGTATCAGCCTCCAACGCTACCGCTGTATGATAGGCAGCGTCCAAGTCTGTGACGCGCGCAACTATCAGCGCCTGCCTGAGCTCTGGCCTCAGGCCCCTCACAAACTGCTGAGTCCTCAAACTCTCATTTGCCATAATCTGCGGAGCATAACACCCTAGCTCTACAAATCTGGCTCTGTACTGCACTACAGTAGAGTCCCTCTACTGCAAGTCCAGAAATTGGTACAACCTCTCCGTCCGGACGTAAGTAGGACAGAAGGCCCTCTCAAAAGAAACAACAAACTTCTGCCAAGGAATCTGTCTAAGTGAGCGAGACTGAAAAGTACTCTCCCACTCAGAGGACCACCAAGTCAACGCCTGCGCCTACAACTGGTAGCTAGCTAACAACACTCGCTCCTCAGGAACACACTCCATGGAACGGAATGTCCGCTCCACTTCATCCAACCACGCCGGCGTGATGTCTGGATTAGGCTCACCCAAAAACTGGAGATGCTGAAACAGTAAGAACTCCCTCAACACCTTCCCAGTACTACCCTGGGGTACCGGCGCATCCCGGTGCTGAGTACAAACTGAGCCATCCCCTCAAGAAACTGGGTCAAGTCTAATCCCTGAGCTACCTGAGGAGGAGGTGGCGGCGGCGGAACAATGCCACTATGTGCGTCCTATGGCAAAGGCTGCATCTACTAAGGTGGCGGGGCGTCTCCAGCCTCCTGACGAGTCGACTGCTCAGCCACTCCCTCTCTAGGACGTCGCCTACGTGCCATAGTACTATACATAGAGCAAAAATACACACACATGAATACACTAATTAACTCTGGGCTAGTTAGTTGCTACTGTACACTTTGTACTCTGAGTTAACATGATGGGTATATCCTTATATATATCTCATCAGACCAAGCTCTGATACCAAACTGTAGCGACCCAGAATCCGCATTACCAGTAACCAACCAGTAACCCGAATTCTGACCCGCTAACCCACGAGACAAGCTCGGAAGGGTAAAAAGTGAATGTCCGAGGAGACTATATATAAGAAGATACACACCATGTAAAACTGTAAAATTTCACTATACATGAAACAAAACATGTACAACTCAGAGTCCGAGCTAAGTACAGAGTACAGAAGTACAACAAAAAGTACTACTCACTGTAGCTAGGGCGCACCAACACCAGAGTGGCTAGACTCGCCTGGAACGGGAGTCTACGACGACCCACCTGAAAGGGAGGGGAGTGAGTCTCAAGAAAAGAGACCCAGTAGGGAAAAGTAACCCCCCACCGGCAACAGTACTAAAGTGCGGATAGTAAAGACAGAAAGTAAATACACGTCGCATCACAACACAAAACTGTAAACCTCGCGGCTCAGTAACACACACTCACACACAGAAAGTAGGACTCATCTAGGGTATGTGGCTCGGCGTCCCGTCACCACAGAGTCTCTCAACCCCAGCCACGTGTGCACACTACAGACGCTCTCTCTCTCGTGTCTGGACCACGACCGGTTTTCCCCCTACGCCTAACCCTAGAGGTAGAGAAGGGGCTCCACGGAGACCGGCTCGAAACCACCACAAGGAGTACGCACAGGACAAAGACGCTCTCAATGTCCTGGCTCACCGACGGAGGACCCCCACGTGCCGGTCATCTAGACAGAGCGTCGCTCTATGTCCAGGTGACAAATAGAAACAGAAGCACGGTAACTCAACGTGAGTACAATGGTAACACTCTCAACATCTAAAACACCGTACAATAGACGGACACCTCGTGTCACATCTCGACATGATAATTACGCATATGCACAGGCGGAGCCACACTCTAAGCTTGGCAGAATGTGTTAACAGGCGGACATCGCACATCAACACCTTGAAACACAAAACAGGACCAAAGCCTGCTGGGACACAAGATATTAACGACAACATCGAATGTCGCCAATCAAGATGTAGACGGCACTCACAATACCGCTAACACTTAATCAACGGCAATCGACCTTGTCGTTTATATCAACCTTGAAGATCTCAACGTCAACATATGTGGACGTTAACATCTTCAGTCCCCTAGACCCAGAACAGCGCCGGGTCAGTCCAATTAGGCAAAACCGCCCAACAGCCATAAAATTGATGGAGGGAAACATCTCCTCACATCTTCTAACACTACCAGAACTTTGGAAATCCACAATCCAACACTTGGATCGCCCAAAACACCCAAAATCCCGACATGGTATAACCCAACCCTAAAATGCGATTAGCATACTAATCTACGTAAATAAGCATGATGATCCGTTAAGAAGGGTTTAAGGGGTTGAGTCCCTACCTTAGAACTCCTCAAAAACTCCTAAACAGTCACCAATCGCGCCGGAACCCCTCGAAGTCTCCGCGCGAATCACACCAAATCTTCGTGTTTCCCGCTCGATCTAGCTCCGCCACACGTACCAGGGTCTTCCCACGAGCTCCCATCAACCATTGGAAGTGGTGGAAACAGACAAAGGCAAAAGTGGAGGGAAAGAGAGGAAAGGAAGAGGAAAGGTTGCTGCTCTCGGGCTGGCCTATTTCTACAGAAGCTACAAATAGACGTCCACATACCTCGGTGTCTATTTGAACCGCCAATAGGTTGACGTCCGGACCGCTTGCCGTCAAGTTCAACGACAAACGTCCACATCGTTGAACGCTAAAACCAAGTCAACGGCTAACCCCTGGCCGCCAACCACAAGTCAACGACAATATCCATTGTCGTCAACCACATCCGAACCTCTACAAGATCCAATAAGGATCCGCTAAGACCCGAGACCTTACAACTAATCACCAGGAACAAAGCCAAACTTGTAGCACAAGGATATTCCTAAGAGGAAGGCATTGATTTTGATGAAACTTATGCACCTGTAGCTAGATTAGAGGCAATTAGAATTTTATTAGCATATGCATGCTCCCTCAACATCAATTATTCCAAATGAATGTAAAAAGTGCTTTTCTGAATGGCTTTATAAAAGAAGAAGTCAATGTTAAGCAACCACTAGGTTTTGAAGATACTAAATATCCAAATCATATTTTCCGTTTAAAGAAAGCAGTATATGGTCTGAAACAAGTTCCAAGAGCGTGGTATGAAAGATTAAGTGCTTATCTTATATCACATGATTTCATAAGAGTTAAAGTAGATAGCACACTATTTATTAAAAAGTTTTCAGAAGGAATCTTAATAGTTCAAATATATGTTGATGATATTATTTTTATCTCTACTAATGAATCACTTTGTAAATTCTTTGAGAACCTTATGCAAAGTGAGTTTGAAATGAGCATGATGGGTGAGCTTAATTACTTTCTTCGGTTGAAAATTAAGCAGACCATGGAAGGTACTCACATTTGTCAAACCAAGTATATTTTGGATTACTTTCTAAATATGGCTTTGATTAGTGTAAGCCCTTAGGAACACCCACGAGCTCTGGAATTAAGTTAGATAGTGATCCACTTGGTAAGAAGATAGATAAAAAATTCTATAGAGGCATGATAGGATCACTACTCTATCTTACTGCAAGTAGACCAGATATAATGTTCAGTGTATGTTTGTGTGGAAGATTTCAAGCTGATCCAAAAGAATCACATGTTCATGCTGTTAACAGAATGTTTAGATATATTATTAACACAAGTAAATTAGGTTTATGGTATACCAGATGTTTTGATTTCAAATTATTGGATATAGTGATGCTGACTATGCTAAATGCAAAATAGATAGAAAAAACACCAGTGGTACTTGCCAAATACTTGCAGGTTGCTTAATTTCTTGGTATTCCAGAAAGCAGAATTCAGTGGCATTATCCACGACAGAAGTAGAATACATTGCAGTTGGAAGTATTTATACTCAACTGTTGTGGATCAAACACCAATTGGAAGACTATGGACACACACTTTAAGAAATTCCAATGTTGTGTGACAATACAAACGCAATTAATCTGACCAAAAATCCTATCCAACATTCAAGGACAAAGCATATTGAGGTTAGACATCACTTCATCAGGGACCATGTAAGTAATGGTGATATTTTACTTGAGTTTGTCTCTACAAAAAATCAACTTGCAGATATTTTTACCAAACCTCTTCCTGAGGATAGATTTACGTCTATTGGAAGAGAAATAGGTATGTGCAATCTTGATTAAATCACTGTGAAAATTTCATGTTTGAATTGTATGTTAAGAATTCACTGTGAAATTCTCCAAGTCCCAATTCTGCGACTCATAAAGTCCGAGTGGAGACTACGACTTTTCAAACTCGGAGTGTACCATGACTTATGATGAGGGAAGTGTGCTCTGTGACTTTTATAAGTCAGATGTAAAAATTTGACTGTTTACAGTCGGAGTCTGTATAAATGCTCTTATTAAATTAATATAATAAATGGTAATAATTTTTATATTAAAGGAGTATTTATTACGTAACGGTACTTCTCTTTAATCCCCACAATTCATCTCCTCATCTTTGGATAGTTACGACTCTAACTTCTACATTAGAACATCCATTCCCTTTTCAGAAGCACCCTTTCAAACTCTCTGTGACGGCCCTCATTATACCAGTTTACACATGGTTTTACACATAGCTCTTTTCATCTCATTTACTTTCTCACTCACATGCACATCTCTTTTTCCTAACATGGCACTACAGATTTCAGAGCTTAACACACAGTAATTTCACCATTCAAGTTAGGTTTAAGCACTATCTAATCATATTATGAGAACATACATAGATTATTGCCTTTCACATGAAAATACATAACTTCTTA
>CM024755.1:128148365-128311315 GCA_014218235.1 Colocasia esculenta | reverse complement strand
AAGTCTCCTCTGTCCATGATTTCCACATGGTCGCCGAGCTGGTTGTACCCTCAATACCTACCATACCCTTTAGGAATCAGTAAGATTCAAAAGGCCTTAGCATGCTCTCTCTCTCTCTTATCATGAGATCACGCCGGACCTCTGGACTATGTCGTAGCATGGCCATTGGCTGGTTAGTGAATTCTACCAGACTTCCAGCAACAACTATGCATGTTGTACACCGTTACTATCGCCTATTTAATGTTGTTTCATGTGCAATGACCACTAGCTTCATCTATACTCTACTCGCTCATTCCTGTTCACGTTCTCTATACCTCATCTATTCATCAAATACTCTCATTATTCTTGGTACTCTCTATGGCCCTTTGACTGATTGTCTAAAGATAACAATATGATTAATGCTTGTCAATATAAAGGGCACGGTCTGGTCCTGGGAGGTGCGCCCAAAAAATTGACTGAGTGGTTTGGCATTACCTCAAAAAACGTCTTCTATTTCGACTATCTATATGACAATCAAAATGTTATGCTATACTCGACTCGTTTTGCTATCGTGAACCATTTTGTACTATTGGTGTGTTATGGCCATCCTGCTCTTGTGCTATACTTGATACTTGTGCTATATGAATCATGCTATTGTGTTATCTCTTGCTTGACAATACTTGACTCTCGCTCTCTATCCTAAGTTACTCTGCTCTTTAATACATTAATCATTTAATGTATGTCTGGTCATGAGATTTAAGTCCTACTGGGCGTTATTGCTAACCCTGTGTTATTTGATATGTGTTCTCAAGTGAAACCGAAGAAGATACCTACACTCATGAGGATGGGAACGACCAGGAGTGAATCAAGAGTACCCTGGCTCATTAGTATTATGTTAGAGTCTTAGTTAGTCATTACTTTCATTCAATGTAATGTTGTCAAGTGGGCCATATATGTGATGGAACACCTCGACTAAGCCCGTTAAACTGATAACGTACTTGATCCGAGTCCGCCTCCCGCGAACGGGCCGAAGCCTCTCAAGGGATGCCAAACCACAGTTCGTGAAAACACAAAGGAACACACCATTTCATATATATATTTCACAAGTTTACATAGCCATATTTTCACAAAACTGAAGGAAAGTACAAGAGCCTGTGGCATACCCCAAGGTATAATAGAAGAAAATAAACAACTAACTACACTGCTGCTACTACACTGCACTACTGAGACTACCCTGCTGGAGGTACTGACCCTGCACCGCTACGACGCGGCTTTGAACTGGACGAAGGTCGAGAAACGTCCTCCTCGCTCTCACCTGTGGGGGGTAGGGGTGAGCCTTGCTAGTCACTGGCTCAGTAGGGAACTCCCCCAAAACTGAGCAAACTAAAACATAGGTACAAAAGCAGTAAACAATACCAACAATTTATAGAACAGCTAAGCAGGATATGAAAGCTGTAAAAGTACTCACCGTCTGCCGACTACGAAAAACAATTGTAATAATTAAACGGCAAACCAGTACAAGTGTGCGAGCTAAAGTAGAGACCGCCAAACACGAGTCACGTGAACTGGTTCGTGACACCAGTGACTGACTCGGACAAGCTAACAAAAGTTTACCTCTCAGTCTCGCAGCCACGGACGAAAGGTCCAACTGCCGCTCCACGTGAAAAGGTCAAGCAACTGTGGAGACCAACTAAACACCACCACCTGCGGACCACACGGTCGCAGGCCCATGCCTAGCACGTCTAGAGACCCTAGCCTGGGCCCTCTAGAGTGAGGCACTGGAGAAGGACTAGCTGGGGACCAATGTCGACTACTGGTGTCCGTACCCCCAACTACGAGCGCGCTACAAGTGACTAAAAGACAAGTACGGCAGTCACTGTGCCACTATCGTCTTTCCCTCAACCGGACGTACAACACAAACACAGGAGTGAGGGTGTCCAGGTCAGACGACACAGACCTTGACGGTACAACACAAGTACCGAGATAAAGCCCCGAGCTAACAGCCTGGCTCATAAAGAACCTGGGGCACCCAACTGGAGAGGTAACCACAGTAGGCGTCGTACTACTTGTCATGTGCACAACCACCTGCACATCACACACAAACCACGTGAAGACTCACGTAAACCGCGTGCACTAGTAGTCCACTACACGTGAACACAACGTAAACACGTAAGAACCACCAACTGCGTACCCAGTACGCTAGTCTCAGAAACCACGAGCACTAGGTGCACCACAATTACGTTGCACCGCTCGATACATTAAATATCTGATATAACAATATTTTCAAAAAACATGCTGTCGGCAACATCGACTGTCGTCGATGGGATGTAAACGGCAAGATCTGGTCGTTAATCTCCCAGCTGAAGAACCTGGCGACAATCGATGTTGACGCTAAGATCTTCGCCATCAACTTCACAGAAACCCTGGCTGATACCTCAGGTATCCCCGCCCTAAACCCAATAGAAAACACGAGGAACCACCTTCTCTAGCATGCATGAATTCTAATTAACTCAAACAACATGTTTCCATTGTTAAATTGATCAAACCACCCATTAATCCCGCATGAAGTACCATTACCCAAAAAACGCAATTAACATGCCAATTCATGCGTTTCAGATGCATTATCACAACCTATAGGGACTAAAGGGATCGTTCCCTACCTCAATACGCACTTAAACCTCCTAAATTCTCACGATCCACACCGAACCCTCCGCGAGCTCCTACAGCAATTACACCACGTTCCGGCGTTTCCTTGGCCGATTCGTCACCACCTCACGTTCCACGATCCTCCAATTAACCTTATAGCTCTTAGAAGTAGTGGGGAAGCAAGGGCATGAAAACAGGGCAGGGAGAGGGAGAATGAGCTGAGGAAATTGTCCTCGGGCAGACCTATATTCTGCAGCTCGCACAGGTTGGCGTCAACCCTAATGCCTTTTAGGGAAACCGCCACCATGAACGTCCACATAGCCTGCCGTTAAGTTCATAGGGTTGGCGTCACCTTGAATGGACTCCAAGACAGTCAACGTCCACACCTGGCCGTCAACTCCCTATCAACTGCAGCATGTTCTAACATATCTCAGGACTAAACCTGTACCACACCTGCACACACCACACGTCCAAACCACACTGGCCTTACAATGGCCATCACAATCATTACACACATGATCTATAAGGATCCGAAAAGCACGCGACGTTACATTACTATCATCTAAAAAGAAATTTTCGACCTCAAATTCATAACACAACTCAAACGTAAACAACTTAAATATACCCATTTTTACAAGTACTATCATTTAAAAAGAAATACAAAACCTTATTCAAACAGATAGGGAAACCCCTTAGCCATCTCCTCGGCTAACTCCTAGGTATCCTCACTACCCATCCTATTTTCCCATCTCACTTTAACTAATTCAATTTCTTTATTTCTCAGCTTCTTTATTTTTCGATCCGCGATCTGCACCGGGTACTCTGGCATGGTCATATCCAGCCTTAGGTCACCACATTGATAACTGATTATTTGAGTTAGATCTTCAATACACTTTCTTAACATAGAAACATGAAATAAATAATGGACATCCGCAAAATCTACTGGCAAATCCAGCCTATAACTGTTTCCCCAATTCTCTCAATCACCTGGAAAGGTCCCACATATCTTGGGCCCAATTTTCCAGTCTTACCAAATCTCATAATTCCTTTACTCGGGGAAATTCTCAAGAAAACAAAATCTCCCACTTCAAACTGAACTAGTCTCCTCCGATTATCTGCATAACTCTTTTGCCTGCTTTGAGCTGCCTACAATTTTTCCTTAATAAGCTTCACCACTTCTATGGTTTGCTGAATCAATTCAGGACCCACTAATTGCCTTTCTCCCACTTCATGTCAGTTCAATGGGGTTCTACATGGCCTTCCATATAAAGCTTAATACGTGCCATCCCAAGACTGGTATGATAACTATTTTTAGGCAAACTCAACCATTCCCAATGAGCTCCCAATTACCTCCCCAAACTAAACAACAAGCCCGCAACATATCTTCAATCGTCTGGATAGTCCTCTCTGTCTGACCATCTGTCTGGGGATGATAAGCGGAGCTATATCTCAGCTCAGTACCAATTATTTTTGTAGACTTCTCCAAAAACCAGAAGTAAATCTTGGATCTCTGTCAGACATAATAGTCTTCGGAATACCATGCAATGGAACAATTTTTTCAACATAGACCATTGGTAATCTGTCCACTGTCCAAGACATACTTACTGCCACTAATCTACTCACCTTAGTTAATCTATCAACAAATACCCATATTCCATTATGCCCGGAACCCGATCTTGGTAAACCTGCCACAAAGTTCATGGCAATATCATCCCATTTCCACTATGGAATGGGTAGCGGTTGCAATAAACCTCCAGGCTTCTGATGTTCTGCTTTAATCTGTTGACAGATGGCACACCTTGCAACAAACTTCGCTATTTCCTTTTTCATATGAGGCCACCAGAAATGCTTCCTCAAATCGTGGTACATTTTAGTACTACCCGGATGGATAGTGTACCTAGATTTATGGGCCTCCTCTAACACTCGCTGCTTTACCTCACCTCTTTCAGCTAGAACAAACAACCTGCCTCTGAGCCTAATCACACAATTATCATCAATGGTAACTCCTTCCATTTTTACAATCTCAGCTAAACTTACATCTGCTCTCTAAGCCTCAACAATCTGCCAATACACTGACGGTTCTACAGCACTAGCAGCTAGTACTGCCCGTCGCTGACTACTGGGCACATACAAGGAGTTCTCCACTACCTCTTCATACAGCTTCCACTCTTTGATCATCATCAGATTTATATATGCCTTTCTGCTCAAGGCATCTACGACAGCATTGGCCTTACCCGGATGGTAAGCCAAACTGAAATCATAATCTTTCAAATATTCAATCCATCTGCGCTGACGAAGATTTAAATCCTTCTACGAGAAGATATACTTCAAGCTTTTATGATCTGTAAAGATCTCAAATCTCTCGCCATACAGAAAATGCCTCCATATTTTCAAAGCAAATACAACTGCTGCCAATTCCAGATCATGAGTGGGGTAATTCTCCTCTGCCGGCTTCAATTGCCTGGACGCATAAGCTATCTCTTTGCCATGCTGCATAAGCACTGTGCCAAGTCCTCTCCTTGACGCTGTTGGGTTGAGTGTGTTTTGGAACTTCCTAAAGTTGTATTTTAATGATATCCAATGAACATCACTCATACCTTGATTTTGATGATGACATACTGTGATCTTAATGATGACATACTGTGATATTGATGATGACATATCATGATGTTAATGATGAGATATTATGATCTTAATGAAGACATGTTGTGATTTTAATAATGATATATTGTGATTTTGTTGATGACATATTGTGATTTTGATGATGACATGTTGTGATTTTGATGATGATATGTTGAACATGTTATACATTTATACATATCACAATAATGCTTAAACAACATGTTTTTGATGTTTAATATCTCATATTTTATTTATAATATCTTGTACTAATGGTTTATGTGTTAAATTTTTAGGTTCACACATTTTTGTCTTGGTAGTGTCGACACTAGATCAAAGCAAGTCGACACTAGAGTCAGATTCCAGAGAAACTAGTCAACAGGTCTCTTCAGTCAGGTCGACACTAGATGGCATCAGGTCGACACTAGATAGCCTTCCTAGAAGGCCTGTTTTGCTGTCTGGGACATCCGGTCGACACTACATCATCTCAGGTCGACACTAGAGACCTCTCCCAGGGAATTGATTTGCCAATCTGGGACAGTGTGTCGACACACCTCATGGGCAGGTCGACACACTCCAGAATCTCTGTGACTTAAACTTTTTCCTGGACACGTGGCACCCTAGGGAACTGTTGGATTAGCCTTGGATCGTGTGCCCATGACCCCCAAGGGTACATTTGGACTATTAGGGGTATAAATACCCTCCAATTGGCTATCCAACATGCAAGAACCCTTTCAGAGCCTCCCAGAAATCTCGTTGGCGGCTAGAAGGTTTCTCCTCCCTGTTCTTGCCTTCCTGGTGCTTCCTCAAGCCAAATTCTCATCTGCTCAAGCATGAGAAGTGGAAATTGATCGTTGAAGAACCAATTGGATCACCTCAAGGAAGCAGATCAAGTAGAAGCCGACTTCTGTGAAGAATTCAAGGAAGATCCTGAAGATCAGATTGCAGAGCATCGTCCAGGAACTTCCAGAGATCAAAGCACTTCACAATTCGACCTTCTACAAGGGAGTACATCTGAAGAGAAAAGCTTATCAATACAATTCTCATTTTCCTTTTCTCTTCTGAGTGATTCTGAGATTGTGCATGGGTTGTTGCATAAGTCTCGTGAATTACTCTTGTTGGACTAGATCTGTTGCTAGAGGATCTGAGTTCTGTGTTTTTCTAGCAGGTTGTTTGTGAGCCGTCAAGCTCAGTAGTTTGTGAGTTGTCGTACTCACTGTGTGGTTTGAGCCGTCGTGCTCAATTTGGAGTCGTCGTACTCCGGTTGTTGTTTGAGCCGTCGTGCTCAGTTTGGAGTCGTCGTGCTCCAGGTGTTTCTTGAGTCGTCGTGCTCAAGTGTTTGGAGTCGTCGTGCTCCTGTGTGAGTTGTACTCAGGGTTTTGAGTAGTGTGGCCTCACTGTGTGAGGGGTGGACGTAGGAGTCACTGGAGGTGATTTCCGAACCACCTAAAAAATCCTCTGTGCATTGGTTTGATTTGTGGTTTGCCTTTGTATCTCGCTAGATGCATGCATAGGGATTTCGTTCACACTACTAATTGATTGCTCACACTCTAATCACTTCAGATTAGTAAATTGATTGGGTGATTTGATCTCTGATTCGAAGTAATTTTAAATTGCTTAAGCTTCCGCGTTAATTCGTATTAGATCTATTCAACCCCCCCCCCTTCTAGATCTGATCCTTCCACCCGTCCGTTCCTAACAGACGCATCTGTATATACCACAAAACCACCACTTCCTGCTAGTAATGTCAATATGGGTGCTGTTGTAAGCCTCTTCTTCAATTCCATAAAACTTTTCTGACATTCACCGGACCACACAAAAGGTACACCTTTCCTAGTCAATTTGGTCATAGGTGCCGCAATCTTAGAAAAATCTTGTATAAAGCGCCTATAATAACCTGCCAATCCCAGAAAACTTCTAATCTCAGTTATTGTCTTTGGCACTTCCCATTTCATCACTGCTTCCACTTTACTTGGGTCCACTGCTACTCCTTTAGCTGAGATGACACGACCCAGAAATTGAATTTCTTTCAACCAAAATTCACACTTACTGAATTTAGAAAACAACTGATTATCTCTTAGCAACTGCAGGGTAAACCTCAAATGAGCTGCATGCTCCTCTTCAGATGCTGAATAAATTAGAATATCATCAATAAAGACAACAATGAATTGGTCTAAATACGGATGAAAGATTTTATTCATCAGATCCATAAAACCTGCAGGAGCATTGGTCAGCCCAATTGGCATAACCACAAACTCATAGTGACCATATCTGGTTCTGAAAGTTGTTTTATCTATATCCTCCTCTTTGATCCTCAACTGATGATACCCAGACCTCAAATCAATTTTTAAAAATACCTTTGCTGATTGCAACTGATCAAACAGATCATCTATTCTTAGTAACGGGTACTTATTCTTAATGGTCACATCATTCAACTTTCTATAATCAATACAGATATGAAAACTTCCATCTTTCTTTTTCACAAATAATACCGGTGCTCCCCACGGGGAATGACTTGGCCTAATAAACCCTTTCTGCAACAGCTCTTCTAATTGCTTTTTCAATTCTTTAAGTTCTGCTGGTGCCATCTGATATGGAGCTTTAGAGATCGGCATGGTACCTAGCAGCAACTTAATGGTAAAGTCCACCTCTCTATGTGGAGCTAAACCAGGCAAATCTTCAGGAAAAAACATCAGCAAATTCCCTAACCACGGGAACTGCTTCCACTGATTGACTAGCTTCTACCAGACTTACTGAGCTAAATAAGCCACACACCCAGCATTTATTAACTTTCTAGCTCTAATTGCAGAAATTAGAAACTTAGAGGTATAAAAAGGCATACCTTGATATTCAAATATTGCACCATTAGGATGACAAAACCTGATCCTTTTCTTTCTGCAATCTAGCATTTCTCCATAAGTCTCAAGCCAATCCATACCCAAAATAATATCATAATCTGTCAACTACAGGGCATATAACCGACCTGGCATCTGGTTCCCTTCAATCATAACAGGAGCTTCATCTATATAGATCGAAGTGAGCAGGAACTCACCCTAGGGAACCTCCACTACTAACTCACAAGACTTTTCCTCTAAAGGATGAGTCATGCAATCCAGAAATTCTTCGGAAATGAAAGAATGAGAGGCACCCGAATCAAATAAAACTCTTGCTGAATAGTCATAAAGAGGTAAAGTACCTTCTATCATATTCGATGCCTCCGCCTAGGCTCGGGTGATAGCCATAACCCGGCCTCTTCCTCGCTGCTGCGGTGCTCCTCTACCACGACCTGCCTGTGGCTGCTGAAACTACTGCGGCTACTGCTGCACACCTCTTCCATACCCATACTCTCTTGGGTAGGGGAAATTACGAATCAAATGTCCCGGATGATTGCAATTATAACATCTATACCCTGGTGGAATAATGGGCTGCCTGGCAGTGCTCTGCTGTGACTCCTCCACCTCTGGCCTACCACGACCTTGCTGAAATTGTTGTCGACCTCCCCATCCTCTTCCTTTACCTTTAAATGCTTGCCTCAATTTCTGGCCCCATTTACCAAAGCCTGATGAAGAAGGCCCTGCTGGTGCTTTACCCTTACTCGCATCCACTAACTACTGCGGTAGCTGAAAACTACCTGAGTCTGATTCGCCCACCTGACGAATCCAAATAGACCTCTCCAACGTAGATGCCTCTGAGCTGCTTCTCCACTGTTTTACACAAGAGAGGTACTATTGCATCTTGCAACTCCACTCTCAAACCTCTAATGAAATACTCAACCATCATATTATTATCTGATACTACATAAGGCGCATATCGGCTAAGCGCCAAAACCCCATCTGGTACTCTAAAACTGAAGAGTTACCTTGTTGAGTGTCCGAAATGCTCTCTCTCACTTGCTGTACTTGAATCGGAAATAATGTATCGTTAAATATATCAAGAAATTCCGACCAAGTGATAGCCTCTTCTGTCCTACCTGCGAAGGTGGTCTGCATCTTCAATCGCCACCATTCCAATGCAAAACCCGTCAACTAATAGGCAGCTAGCAAAACTTTATCTGCTTCCGGACATCTCATGGTCGCAAAGACTCTTTCAATCTCATGGACTCAATGCTCCGTTGTATCTGGATTCGGCCATCCTGAGTAAGTAGGCGGCTGCAATATCAGAAACTTCTCCACTTGCATCACTGGTTCCTCTGCTAATAACACTGGTGGTGGTGGTGGCACAGGTGCTACAAAAGGCACCTCTACTCCTGGCGGAACTGGAGCTACAGGTACAGTCTCTCCATCCCCAGGTGGGACTGCAACCGGTGGTACCGGCGCCTGCTGATCCATCCTTGCCCGAATATCAGTGAGGCTCTCCCAGATCCTCTCTATCATACGCTGAGTACTCTCCTCTGGATCATCTCCTCCACCACCCCAATCTCATCTATCAGCCATTTCAAATTTCTACACAAACAACACATCAAACAAAAATCAAAACAACAAATTATCATAAACCAGGGCCCCTACCAGCAGTGTACAAAGACCGAAATAAGGCTACATATCTTTCTAGTTCCCTTATATTAACACGGACTCAGCTCTGATACCAACTGTGATGGAATGCCTTGACCAAGCCCATTAAACCGATAACGTACTTGATCCGAGTCCGCCTCCTGCGAACGGGACGAAGCCTCGCAAGGTATACCAAACCACAGTCCATGTAAACACAAAGGAACACACCATTTCATATATATATTTCACAAGTTTACATAGCCATATTTTCACAAAACTGAAGGAAAGTACAAGAGCCTGGGGCATACCCCAAGGTACAATAGAAGAAAATAAACAACTAACTACACTGCTGCTACTACACTGCACTACTGAGACTACACTGCTGGAGGAACTGACCCTGCACCGCTACGACGCGGCTTTGAACTGGATGAAGCTCGGGAAACGTCCTCCTTGCTCTCACCTGTGGGGGGTAGGGGTGAGCCTTGCTAGTCACTGGCTCAGTAGGGAACTCCCCCAAAACCGAGCAAACTAAAACACAGCTACAAAAGTAGTAAACAGTACCAACAATTTATAGAACAGCTAAGCAGGATATGAAAGCGGTAAAAGTACTCACCATCTGCCGACTACGAAAAACAACTGTAATAATTAAACGGCAAACCAGTACAAGTGTGCGAGCTAAAGTAGAGACCGCCAAACACGAGTCACGTGAACTGGTTCGCGACACCAGTGACTGACTCGGACAAGCTAACACAAGTCTACCTCTCAGTCTCGTAGCCACGGACGAAAGGTCCAGCTGCCGCTCCACGTGAAAAGGTCAAGCAACTGTGGAGACCAACTAAACACCACCACCTGCGGACCACACGGTCGCAGGCCCATGCCTAGCACCTCTACAGACCCTGGCCTAGGCCCTCTAGAGTGAGGCACTGGAGAAGGACTAGCTGGGGACCAGTGTCGACTACTGGTGTTCGTACCCCCAACTACAAGCACGCTACAAGTGACTAAAAGACAAGTACAGCAGTCACTGTCCCACTATCATCTTTCCCTCAGCCGGACGTACAACTCAAACATAGGAGTGAGGGTGTCCAGGTCAGATGACACAGACCTCGACGGTACAACACAAGTACCGGGACAAAGCCCCGAGCTAACAACCTGACTCACAAAGAACCTAAGGCACCCAACTGGAGAGGTAACCACAGTAGGCGTCGTACTACTTGCCACGTACACAAAACCACGTGCACGTCACACACAAACCACGTGAAGACTCACGTAAACCGCATGCACTAGTAGTCCACTACACGTGAACACCATGTAAACACGTAAAGAACCAGCCAACTGCGTACCCAGTACGCTAGTCTCAGAAACCACGAGCACTTGGTGCACCACAATTATCGTTTCACCACTCGATAAGATCAAATATCTGATATAACAATATTTTCATAAAAACATGCTGGCGGCAACATCGACTGCTGTCGATGGGATGTAAACGGAAAGGTATCTGGCTGTTAATCTCCCAGTTGAAGAACCTGGCGACAATCGATGTTGACGCTAAGATCTTCGGCCATCAACTTCACAGAAACCCTGGGCTGATACCTCAGGTATTCCCAGCCCTAAAACCAATAGAAAAACACGAGGAACCACCTTCTCTAGCATGCATGAATTCTAATTAACTCAAAACAACATGTTTCCATTGTTAAATTGATCAAACCACCCATTAATCCTGCATGAAGTACCATTACCCAAAAAACGCAATTAACATGCCAATTCATGCGTTTCAGATGCATTATCACAACCTATAGAGACTAAAGGGATCGTTTCCTACCTCAATACGAACATAAACCTCCTAAATTCTCATGATCCACACCAACCCTCCGCGAGCTCCTACAGAAATTACACCACGTTCCGGCGTTTCCTTGGCCGATTCGTCACCACCTCACGTTCACGATCCTCCAATTAACCTTATACAGCTCTTGGAAGTAGTGGGGAAGCAAGGGGCATGAAAACAGGGCAAGGGAGAGGGAGAATGAGCTGAGGAAACCATCCTCGGGCAGACCTATATTCTGCAGGTCGCACAGGTTGGCGTCTACCCTAATGTCGTTTAGGGAAACCGCCACCATGAACGTCCACATAGCCTGCCGTTAAGTTCATAGGGTTGGCGTCACCTTCGATTGATGCCAAGACAGTCAACGTCCACACCTGGCCGTCAACTCCCTATCAACTGCAGTAGGTTCTAACTTATCGCAGGACTAAACCTGTACCACAATTGCACACACCACACGTCCAAACCACACTGGCCTTACAATGGCCATCACAATCGTTACACACATGATCTATAAGGATCCGAAAAGCACGCGACGTTACATTACTATCATCTAAAAGAAAATTTCGACCTCAAAATTCATAACACAACTCAAACGTAAACAACTTAAATATACACATTTTTACAAGTACTATCATTTAAAAAGAAATACAAAACCTTATTCAAACAGATAGGGAAACCCCTTAGCCATCTCCTCGGCTAACTCCCGGGTATCCTCACTACCCATCCTATTTTCCCATCTCACTTTAACTAATTCAATTTCTTTATTTCTCAGCTTCTTTATTTTTCGATCCGCGACCTACATCGGGTACTCTGGCATGGTCATATCCGGCCTTAGGTCACCACCTTGATAACTGATTATTTGAGCTGAATCTTCAATACACTTTCTTAACATAGAAACATGAAATATATCATGGACATCCTCAAAATCTGATGGCAAATCCAGCCTATAAGCTGTTTCCCCAATTCTCTCAATCACCTGGAAAGGTCACACATATCTTGGGCTCAATTTTCCAGTCTTACCAAATCTCATAATTCCTTTACTCAGGGAAATTCTCAAGAAAACAAAATCTCCCACTTCAAACTGAAGTGGTCTCCTCCGATTATCTGCATAACTCTTTTGCCTGCTTTGAGCTGCCTGCAATTTTTCCTTAATAAGTTTCACCACTTCTATGGTTTGCTGAATCAATTCAGGACCCACTAATTGCCTTTCTCCCACTTCATGCCAGTTCAATGGGGTTCTACATGGCCTTCCATATAAAGCTTCATATGGTGCCATTCCAAGACTGGTATGATAACTATTATTATAGGCAAACTCAACCATTCCCAAATGATGCTCCTAATTACCTCCCCAAACTAAACAACAAGCCCGCAACATATCTTCAAAATTCTGGATAGTCCTCTCTCTCTGACCATCTGTCTGGGGATTATAAGCGGAGCAATATCTCAGCTCAGTACCAATTACTTTTTGCAGACTTCTCCAAAAACCAGAAGTAAATCTTGGATCTCCGTCAGACACAATAGTCTTCGGAATACCATGCAATGGAACAATTTTTTCAACATAGACCTTTGCTAATCTGTCTACTGTCCAAGACATACTTACTGCCACTAATCTGCACACCTTAGTTAATCTATCAACAAATACCCATATTCCATTATGCCCAGAACCCGATCTTGGTAAACCTGCCACAAAGTTCAAGGCAATATCATCCCATTTCCACTGTGGAATGGGTAGCGGTTGCAATAAACCTCCAGGCTTCTGATGTTCTGCTTTAATCTGTTGACAGATGGCACACCTTGCAACAAACTCTGCTATTTCCTTTTTCATATGAGGCCACCAGAAATGCTTGCTCAAATCGTGGTACATTTTAGTACTACTCGCATGGATAGTGTACCTAGATTTATGGGCCTCCTCTAACACTCACTGCTTTACCTCTCTTTCAGCTAGAACAAACAACCTGCCTCTGAGCCTAATCACACAATTATCATCAATGGTAACTCCTTCCATTTTTACAATCTCAGCTAAACGTACATCTGCTCTCTGAGCCTCAACAATCTGCCAATACACGGATGGTTCTACAGTACTAGCAGCTAGTACTGCCCGTCGCTGACTACTGGGCACAAACAAGGAGTTCTCCACTATCTCTTCATACAGCTTCCACTCTTTGATCATCATCAGATTTATATATGCCTTTCTGCTCAAGGCATCTGCTACAACATTGGCCTTACCCGGATGGTAAGCCAAACTAAAATCATAATCTTTCAAATATTCAATCCATCTGCGCTGACGAAGATTTAAATCCTTCTGCGAGAAGATATACTTCAAGCTTTTATGATCTGTAAAGATCTCAAATCTCTCTCCATACAGAAAATTCCTCCATATTTTCAAAGCAAATACAACTGCTGCCAATTCCAAATCATGAGTGGGGTAATTCTTCTCTGCCGGCTTCAATTGCCTGGATGCATAAGCTATCACTTTGCCATGCTGCATAAGCACTGCGCCAAGTCCTCTCCTTGACGCATCTGTATATACCACAAAACCACCACTTCCTACTGGTAATGTCAATATGGGTGCTGTTGTAAGCCTCTTCTTCAATTCCATAAAACTTTTTTGACATTCACCGGACCACACAAAAGGTACACCTTTCCTAGTCAATTTGGTCATAGGTGCCGTAATCTTAGAAAAATCTTGTATAAAGCAACTATAATAACCTGCCAATCCCAGAAAACTTCTAATGTCAGTTATTGTCTTAGGCACTTCCCATTTCATCACTGCTTCCACTTTACTTGGGTCCACTGCTACTCCTTTAGCTGAGATGACATGACCCAGAATTTGAATTTCTTTCAACCAAAATTCGCACTTACTGAATTTAGCGAACAACTGATTATCCATGTGGATCTTGTGTTCAGCGCTTGTGAGGCCAATATGTGGCAATGTGACTTGTGTTCGATGTGCGCGTGCATTTTTTGGGCTTACTAGGCGATAGTTTGGGCCTACAGCACCCCATGGTTCTCTGTCTGTGATCGCGACAGCAGGGGATGTCGCATTCTGAACGCGACACTCTTGCCATCGCATTCTTGTTGCCGCTTTGTGGTGCTGATCGTCTGCATGTGCGCCACTTGTGGGTGCTGGACAACCTACAAACGTCATCTGATGGGAAGGCGACGCTTAGCCCCGTCGCGATTAGGTCAACCGTCGAGGGTTTTTAAATAACTCCAGCCAGGCAGAACCGCAATGTGTTCTGCTTGGCTAGGGGGAGAGGTCGTGCAGGTTTCCTGGAGGATTTCGGCATGGAAGCTCGCGGGTTGGCGTGTTCTCACTGCGGGAAGCTCGCGTGAAGCGGAAGAAACGCCGAGGGATCACCGTACTGCGCGTTCTTCGGGGAGGTAGGGTGACTCCTCCTATTTTCCGGGGTGAGGATTGAGTAGGAAAGTGGTTTGATCAGTTATTTGCTTTCCTAACAATAGATACCATGACTAGGGATTCACAAAAGCATGAAAAGCATGAATTAAGGGTGGTTTGCGTAGCATAGAATGGTAATCCGTGGAGAGGATCCCGGATTAGGGTTCCTTCCTATGAAGGCGACGGAACCCCCTGTCGCGATCTGAACGCGACAGGTCGACCTGTCGCGTTCAGGTGGGGAACGCGACATGTTGGTGTGTCGTGTTCATGTGATGAACGAGCCATATCGGGCCGTCGCGTTCTGAAGGCGACACAGGCCCATGTCGCGACCACAGCCGAGTGGTCTGAATATGCATGACTTATGTGACGTGATTATCCGATTATTATTATTTGGTGTATTTGGTAATACTGTGTGGTGCATTGGCGCCTGTAGTTCTCTGGGAGCGCATGTTTATGAGGCTAGCGTGTTGGTTACGTAGCTAGCTAGTGGTTTGTGTGTTGGTGTGGTATGCACGCGAGTTGCAGTGTGTTCACATGTTGTGACCAGTCGGTTTTTATGAATGTCATGAGATTTCACGTGGTTTGTGCGGTGTGCACGTGGTTTTGTGTGCATGGCAGTAGTATGACCAGGTTATCTCAAGGTGAGGACGACGCTACCGGCTCAAGTTGGGTGCCCAGGTTCTCTGTGAGCCAGGCTGTTAGTTTGGGGCTTGTCCCGGTACTTGTGTTGTACCGTCGAGGTCTGTGTTGTCTGTCCTGGACACCCTCACTCCTTTGTTTGAGTTGTACATCCGGCTGAGGGAAAGATGACAGTGGGACAGTGACTCTTTAGTTTGTTTTTAGTCACTTGTAGCGCACTCTTAGTTGGGGGTATGGACACCAGTATTCGACACTAGTCCCCAGCTAGTCCTTTCCAATGCCTCACTCTAGGGTGCTCCGGCCAGAGACCCTAGAGGTGCCAGGCATGGGCCTGCGGTTGTGTGTCCGCAGGAGTGGTGTTTAGTTGGTCTCCACAGTTGTTTGACTTTTCCACATGGAGCGGCAGCTGGACCTTTCGTCTGTGGCTGCGAGAGTGAGAGGTAGACATGTGTTTGTTTGTCCGAGGCAGTTACTGGTTTCACGAACCAGTTTACGTGGCTCGAGGGTGGCGGTCTCTACTTTAGCTCGTACACGTAATTGAGTTTTGCTATTTATTTAATTACATTGTTTAATATAGTCGGCAAAAGGTAAGTATGTTTATTGGTTTAATAATCTGCACGGTTGTGGTATAAATTGCTAGTATAGTTTACTACTTCTGTACTTGTGAATGGTTTGCTCGAGTTGGGGGAGTTCCCTACTGAACCAGTGACTAGTGAGGCTCACCCCTACCCCCCATAGGCGAGGGCGAGGAGGAGGTTTCATTACCGTCTTCCAGTTCGGGGCCGCGTTGCAGCGGTGTTGGGCCAGCGCCTCCAGCAGTGTAGTTTCTTTCCTCAGTTGTACTAGTTTACCTCGGGGTATGCCCCAAGCTCCTGTACTTTCTTGCACTTTTGTTGAAATTTGGCTATGTAATATTGTACATTATATATGAAATGGTGAATCATATATGTAATCAACTGTGTTCCTTTCTATTTTTCACAGACTCGTGTATGGTATCCCTTGCGAGGCTATGGCCCGTTCACGGGAGGCAGACTCAGACCAAGTTCGTTAATGGTTTAGTGGGCTTGAACGAGGTGTTCCGTTACAGTCGTTGCATGTCTGTGCTGTGGCAGTCACGAGCATCGCATACCTGAGTGCCCGCTGTTGAAAGAGAATGAGAGGTGCACTAACGTGCCAAAGAAACAAGGAAGACTGCAAGCCCTATGAGATGAAGAAACCACTGAGGAAGGTGGCATGGTGGAAGGTACACTACAAGTTTTCTCTCTATTAGCATTTTTTTTGTTTGATACTGGCGCTACATACTCATTTATATCTCAAAACTTTGCTGATACCCTAAATGTTAAACCTATATCTATGGGATCTGAATTCTCTATCACAACACCACTGGGAGAGAAAGAAAAATTGAACGAATACTTCCCATTAGCCGATGTAATGATCGGAGTACTCAACTTAAGAGCCGACCTAGTGTGTATGCCCATGGAAGGCTATGACGTGATCCTTGGAGCCGATTGGTTGTCCACCAATGAGGCAAGTGTTGACTGTAAGAAAGGGAAGGTTACCTTTAGTGAGTTCCCTAAGATAGCATTTACTGGGATTAGACACAAGAGACGGATGTCTCTAGTCTCTGCCATACAGGCCACATTATGATAAGGAAAGGTTGCATTGCTTTCCTTGCGGCCGTAGTACTTGAAAAGAAAGGATCCAAGATAGAAGACATACACATAGTACAGGACTACCCTGACGTTTTTCCTGAGGATCTGCCAGGAATTCCCCTGAACGAGACGTAAATTTCTCTATTGATTAATCCCTGGAGCTGCACCGGTGTCACGTCAACCATACAGGATGTCACCTGCTGAGTTAAAAGAACTAAAGGCACAATTGATGGAACTACTAGAAAAGGGGTTCATTAGACCAAGTACTTCCCCATGCGGAGCACCTGTCTTATTTGTAAAGAAGAAAGATGGATCTATGAGGCTATGTATCGACTAAAGATGGATCTATGAGGCTATGTATCGACTATCGGCAACTTAATCAACTGACCATCAAGAACAAGTATCCACTGCCTAGAGTCGATGAACTCTTCGACCAGATATCTAGAGCACAATATTTCTCCAAGATTGATCTCAGATCTAGCTACCATCAAATGAGAATCAAGGATGACGACATATACAAAACAGCTTTCAGGAGCAGGTATAGACACTATGAATTCATTGTTATGCCTTTTGGTCTGACCAATACTCCTGCAGCTTTCATGCAACTCATGAACATCATATACCGGCCATACCTGGATAACTTCATGGTCGTCTTCATTGATGATATTCTCATATACTCCAAAACCAAGGAAGAACATGAAGAACATCTGAGGATAGCTCTTCAAGTCTTGCAAGACAACCAACTGTATGCTAAGTTGAGCAAGTGCGAGTTCTGGCTCGAAGAAGTGTCCTTCTTGGCCATGTTATCTCAAAGGATGGCATCTCTGTTGATCCCTCCAAAGTTGAAGCTGTACTTAATTGGGAGAGACCAACTAATGTCACAGAAATCAGAAGCTTCTTAGGACTGGCTGGGTATTACAGGTGGTTCATAAAGGACTTCTCCAAGATCGCCGTTCCTCTCACCCGTCCTACACGAAGAAGGAGAATCCCTACTCTTGGAGTAAAGAGTGTGAGAAAATTTTCCAAACTTTGAAAGAATGTTTAACCTCGGCCCCTGTTCTCACTCTTCCAACAGAGGGAGAGGCTTTCTCGGTCTGTACCGATGCCTCGGGAATTGGTCTAGGCTGTGTACTGATGCAGAAAGAGAAGGTCATCGCCTATTCTTCAAGACAATTAAAGACCCATGAAGTCAACTACCCTGTGCATGATCTTGAGTTGGTTGTTGTGGTCTTCGCATTAAAGATCTAGAGACATTACTTATATGGTGAGCAATTCACAGTTTATTTAGATCATAAAAGCTTGAAGTACTTATTCTCCTAAAAAGAACTCAACATGAGGCAAAGAAGATGGCTGGAATATTTAAAGGACTTCGACTTCAACATCCAATATCATCTAGGCAAAGGGAATGTTGTGGCCGATGCTCTTAGCAAAAAGTCTATTGCATCCTTATGTAGTCTAGTTCTTGGCAAAATGCAACTACTAGAACAGTTTGCAAGGATAGACTTGAATATTGAACATAGAGATGGTCGAGTCTTGGTTGCCAATATCAAGATTCAATCTGACTTGCTTGTGGAGATCAAAGCCCAACAAGATAACGATCCATTCTTAGTTCGTATGAAGCAAACCTTGGCAGAAAAACCAGACTTTGCTATGACTGAGGATGGAAGGTTAGTGTTCCAGGGAAGGACATGTGTTCCGGATAATGAAGAACTGAAAAGGAAGCTAATGGATGAAGCTCATAAAACCAAGTACACTATCCACGCAGGCGGTACCAAGATATATCAAGACATGAAAAGAACATTTTGGTGGCCAAACATGAAGAGAGAAGTAGCCGAGCATGCTGCTCATTGCCTTACTTGCCAACAAGTAAAAGCTGAACATCAGCACCCTAATGGTGTACTCAGAACTTTAGACATCCCAGAGTGAAAGTGGGAAAGTATAGGCATGGATTTCATCATGGGTTTACCCAAGACTCGTGGTGGACTCGACACTATATGAATCATCGTCGATCGACTAACTAAGTCTACACACTTCTTGCCCATCAAGAGTAAGTGGTCTTTGGACATGTTAGCTGCCCTTTATGCAAAAGAGATAGTAAGACTGCATGGAGTGCTATCATCTATAGTCTCAGATCGAGATCCAAGATTTACTTTTCATTTCTAGAAAGGACTTCAAACTACACTAGGTACTAAACTCAAGTTTAGTACTACTATTCATCCACAAACAGATGGACAGACTGAGAGGAGAAATCAAATTGTGGAAGACATGTTAAGAGCCTGCACCATAGACTTTGAAGGCTAGTGGAATGAGCAATTGTCGTTAATCGAGTTCGCCTATAACAATAGTTACTGGACGAGCATAAAAATGGCTCCATTCGAAGCACTCTATGGTAGAAATTGTAGATCCCCTGCATGCTAGAATGAAGTTGGCGAACATCAATGGTTAGGCCAAGACATGGTACAAGCCACAACTAGGGATATACAAGTTATTCGGGATCGGCTCAAGATTGCTCAATCTAGACAAAAGAGCTATGCCGACAAGAGAAGGAGAGATCTAAAATTTCAAGTGGGTGATCATGTACTCTTGAAGGTGTCTCCTACACGTGGAATTCAGAGGTTTGGTGTCAAAGGAAAGCTAAGTCCAAGATTCATTGGTTCTTTCAAAATACTTGCAAGGATTGGTAAAGTCGCATACCGACTGGCACTGCCGCCACACCTAGCATTCGTACACAATGTGTTCCATGTTTCCATGCTCAGGATGTATGTGTACGATCCTACTCACATCATTCACCATGAGGACTTAGTGCTGCATAACGATATGACCTACGAAGAAAAGCCGATCAAGATACTCGATCAGAAAGTGCAATAACTCAGGAACCGACCTATTCATGTGGTGAAACTTCTATGGAATAATCGTGGAGTGGAAGAAGCCACAAGGGAACCCGAATGAACAATGAGGCGAAACTACCCCGACTTATTCAGTAAGACATTCTCCCTGTTACGGTCATGTGAATTTGGGGACCAAATTCTTTTAAGAGGGGGAGGATGTAGCAACCCGATATTTTGAATAAATAAATAAATTGAAAAAAATTCAAGAAAAATGATTTAATTAAAACCCATTAAACAAAAAGAAGTAATGGGCTTTGCTAAATAATTCATATAAAAGTTATTGGACAAAAATAGGAATTTTGAAATATGGTTAAGAGGAAAATAACTTAAATTCGTAATATAATGATTTCCTAAATTGAAAAGAGTACGAAAATCATTAATATAGCTAATCTATGTTGGAATTAGACTCCTAACACTACCCTAATTAGCTAGCCATGAAATTGGAGCCCAACCTAACCTAATTAGGAGGAGGAAAGCTAGGAAGGTTAGAGGAAATTTGGAATTTAAATAGGAGTTAGAGTTGTAATAGGAAACTAAATCACTAGATGCTTAAATAGACCCCCAACCTCTTCATGGCCGACCCTACTGTGTTGCTGAGTTTTCCTAGACATGGAGGAGAGGCCAAAGAAGAAGGGAATTGTGGGGAGAAGGCTTGTTCAAAGATCTACAAGCTACTCTTCGAGTTCTAAGCCTTAGAAGCCAAATCGACCCAAAGATAGGCGTTCTCACAAGCAAAACCTAATTACTCTCGTCTGTAGGATGTTCTTGACATCAGGAACAAAAGCCCTCTATTTGCCCTAATCTTCATCGACCCTATCTTGAGATTTTCATTTTTGAAGTTTTGTTAAGATCATGACCCCGAACCCTCATGTTTATCTTCGATCTCTATGTACACTTGATCTCGTTCCATGCAATTTTTACTGTACATACTCCTGGTTGTCAGGAATCATTTGCCACCATTTTCCCCAATTTCTATTGGCTATCTTACACGAATCAATTCTTTTTCCATCACTGCATCATGTACTATGTTCTTCGTGAAAGAATCTGTTCAAAGCCTGTCAAAACCATGATTAGTTTCTAATTCCTATTTACTGGTATACCCTCACCAGTCTAGTTTATATCAATTCATTTTTCAAAAATCAATTTTTCATCAACTGTACATTGAGATTTCGATTTTTAAACAACCTTGTATCAAACCTCGAAAAGTCTCGTCCGCAATCCAAGGCAAGCCCTTTTCCTATTCGGGCTCTGGCACATGACCTAAGAATGCGACGGCCCAATAGGCCTCGTTCTCAGGGGCTGATCGCGACCAGTAACCTGTCATGTTCTGAACGCGATAGGCCCTGGCGTCGCGTTCTGGCTGTCTGCCTAACCGACTTGTCACGTTCCTTAGCATACACTGTCAAGTTCTGTCTGCCTGTTCCAGACGGTCCTATCACGATCTTTGACAGACCCCGTCGCATTCTGGATGTACCATGTCACGTTCCTTACAGGGGTACGTCGCCTTCTAGACTTTTGTACATAAACCTAAATTTGGAGTTTCTTGACTTTCCACAGTGATCATACTTCATGTTAGTAGTCTTAAATGCAGTAAAAGATGAGACTATAAAAATGAATATGTGTTGATTAATTAAAAGACATACACATGATCTCTTCATATTTATGATTTTCTTTATCACATGCACATACTTGTAATAGTCTATTATGACTTGACTTGACATGAAAATATCTCATAATATATCTAGTAATTTACTTCAATAATGCCCTATTTTAAATGGACTTGTCTTCATTTCTTACGATGTTTTGGAATACCGTTACTGACACTCCACTATTCTAGAATTCCTCTGGAACGTTGAGCACTTTGTTTCTACACACACCTTTCTCTTGACTTGGACAAACACTCCGTCGGATATTCCTTCTGCCGGACTAGTGAATCCTTATTCAAGGTCTCCATAAGTCTCCTATGTCCATGGATTCCCACATGGTCGACAAGCTGGTTGTACCCTCAATACCTATGATACCCTTTAGGGATCAGTAAGATCCAAACGGCCTTACAATGCTCTCTCTCTTATCATGAGATCACACCGGACCTCTGGACTATTCGTAGCATGGCCATTGGTGTTGAACCACTCCTAATTTTACCCTTTTATTTTGGTGATAATAAATTTATGTTAATAATTATTATTAAAAATATTTAATATCAGTTTTTCTTAATAAATAAAAATTTACATGATTATTGAATATTACTATAATACCATGATTTTTCTAATAATAAATTAAATATCATGATTTTCTAATAAATATAATTTTATGACATTATTGTAATGATTTGCACTAAACAGATAAATGGATTCCATTCAATATATATATATGGATTTCAGTTCAAAGTGCCACATCGATTTGGTCCCATAACGATTTGATAAGTGACACTCATAAGGATTCCTTTATACTCACACAGACTTCTTTGTAACTCATAAGGATTCCTTTGTACTCACACAGACTCCTTTGTAACTCATAAGGATTCCTTTATACTCACACAGACTCCTTTGTAACTCATAAGGATTCCTTTATACTCACACAGACTCCTTTGTAACTCATAAGGATTCCTTTATACTCACACAGACTCCTTTATAACTCATAATGATTCCTTTGTACTCACACAAACTCCTTTGTAACTCATAAGGATTCCTTTATACTCACACAGACTCCTTTGTAACTCATAAGGATTCCTTTATACTCATACAACTCCTTTGTAACTCATAGGATTCCTTTGTAACTCTCACATGATTCCTTTGTAACTCTCATAAGGATTCCTTTGTAACTCTCACATGGATTCCTTTGTAACTCTCACATGGATTCTTTGTAACTCTCATAAGGATTCCTTTGTAACTCTCACATGGATTCCTTTGTAACTCTCATAAGGATTCCTTTGTAACTCTCACATGGATTCCTTTGTAACTCTCACATGGATTCCTTTGTAACTCTCATAAGGATTGCTTTGTAACTCTCACATGGATTCCTTTGTAACTCTCATAGGATTCCTTTGTAACTCTCACATGGAACTCTCATAAGGATTCCTTTGTAACTCTCATAAGGATTTGCTCTCACGTGAATTTGTTTGTAAAAACATAGATTTCCTTTATATTTTAAAATGTTTTTGGCATCTAGTGAAAAAGTCAATATTCTTGATTTGCGTAATCCTTTATCTTTCTGACAGGAGATCTTTTTGCTTATCTTTCTAGATCTCTTCTCTCCTGCCAAAAAAAGAGAGATTACTTACTACTTCTGGGTGGCAACAGGAAACATAGAGGTATGAGCCTTTTTGACAGAAACATTCTTTTATCTAAACACTTTTTCTATGTTTGCAGACCTCGTAGACCACAATTATCAGAAGAAAGAGAAGATGAGCAACGGCTAGAACTCCAACGGATTTATTCAAATTGCTCATATAAAAGATGAAGCAAGGCTGAAGAAGAAAGAGCTTTCCTGAAGATCTTTTGAATTAGTGTACAACCAGTGAGGAACCTGAACTCCAAATACACTCAAAGAAAAAGAGAGAAAGAGCCTGAGCCCAGAAGAAGTGTTCAAGCATCTGAAGCACTGAAGCATTCAAGCTCCTTCTTCTCTCTTCTCTCTCTCTCTTTGTGCATCTTGTAATCTGGGGGAGAGAGTCTTTTGCTGAGAGTTCTTTTAGTTGGTTTTTATTTGTTCCAACTCTCAGCTTTGTTCTTTCTTTTCTAAGAAAGATCCTTGTCCGGCTGTAGGACTGTATACAGTTGTTAACCTAGCTAGGGGTTAGTGTCTAGCAGAACCGCACTGGGGTTTGTACCAGGAGGTTGGCTTCTTTACCTGTAAGAGAAGTGGGTTGCCTTCTTGCCCGGGAAAGAGAAGAAGACCAGCTGGGGTGCTGGGTGTTGTAGTGTCCTTAAGGGGGACTGTACCCTTGTTAGTGAAATCCCAAGAGGTTGCTTGGGGACTGGACGTAGGACTTCCATGTGGGAAGGGCCGAACCAGGATAAACTCCTTGTGTCTTTTGTGTGATTGTTTATTTGCTTCCGCACTACTCTCTTTATCACACTAAACTAACCAAACCTTCAAGTGTTGATTTCTGTGTTTAAGTTTCTATTTCAGATTTCAGAAAAACCTATTCACCCCCCCTCTAGGTTAGCTTGCTGCCGTACCAAAAGGGCCAACAAGTGGTATCAGAGCGGGTCTCTGATCATTCGAAGATCCAACGATCTTAGAGTAAAGATCCATGGCAGCTCAAGGATATGCTGAAGGCCAATCAGTCACCAGACCTCCATTCTATGATGGAGAAGACTACCAATATTGGAAAATGAGAATGGAATGCTTCATTCGAGGCACAGACTTTGATCTGTGGCAGGTAATTGAGGTAGGTGATTTTGTTATTGTTCCTATTGAAGGCACTACTGCCATTACACCTGCTGATAAAAGTAAATTATCTTTAAACTTTAAAGCTAAGAACTACTTATGTTGTGCCTTATCCAAAAGAGAATTTAGTAGAGTATCTGCATGCAAATCTGCTAAGAAATTTGGGGGATAAACTGCAGATAACTTATGAAGGAACGGATAAAGTGAAACAAACTAGAATAGATATTCTTGTTTCACAATATGAACAATTTAAAATGCTTCCAAGCGAAAACATTACTACTATGTATAATAGATTTTCAAGCATAGTAGTAGGCTTAACTCTCTTGGTAAAACTCTTTCCAATGAAGAACCGTTAGAAAAATACTTAGGTCTTTAACCGTTTCATGGACACCTAAAGTAACCGCTATTGAAGAAGCCCATGACTTAACCAAATTATCTATTGATAACTTAATAGGTTCCCTCATGGCACATGAAATTATTATGGAGCGTCTATCTGAATGCTCATCAAAGAAAAAATGTACAAATGCTCTTAAAGTTGCAGCTACTCCTTCTACTTCTTCTTCTTCTTCAAGTTCCAAAAATGCAGATTCTGAAGACAGTGACGTAGATGAAGTTCTGTCCAAGCTTCAGAAAATTTTTTAAGAAGAAGAAAAATGGATCAAGAAGGATTCAAAAGAAAGAAAAGAAAGAAAAGGAACCAGTCTGCTATGAATGCAGAAAACCTGGACATCTGAGACCAGATTGTCCAAGGTTAAAGAAGAATGGCCAAACCGAAAAGCTCAAGAAGCAGCACAAGAAATTTAAAAGAAAAGCCATGGCAGCTGCTTGGAAAATGATGAGGCCACAAGCTCCGAAACATCAAGCTCAGAATCGGAGAAAGAGCAGGTAAATCTTGCCCTCATGGCAGGACTAGATGAGGTACATTCTGACTCATTTTTTGATTCTTGCACAGATTCAGGATCAGAATCTGAAGATTTAGATCATGTTTTTAATGAAATTTATGATAAACACAAGGTTGTTGTAAAAGAATTGAAAAATATCAAGAACAACCTTACTTGTTTGGAAAACACTAATTCTGATCTTAAATCAGAAATGGAACAATTAGAAGATCAATTAAAAGAATGTAAAGATAATAATTATCTTTTAAATGAAGATTTAAAAAGTAAGAATAATGAGAAGATAGAGTTAGAAGAAAAATTGAAAACTCTAACTGAAGAAAATCTTTATTTAAAAGAATCAGTTAGAAAATTAACTAAAGGAAAAACATCTTTAGCCCTATGCTTAAACAGATCAAAATATGGAAATAACAAACAAGGGCTTGGTTACATACCTCCGGAAAAAGGAAAACAAGTCATAATTCCTGAAAAATATCCATTACCAAAATTTGTAAAAGAAACCAAGTTGTCTCAGAAAAAGGCTCCTGTAAAAGAAAAGGTCTCCAAATATTGTGTTCCAGATAGACATCACAAAGAAAATAAGAACTATAAATCAAATTATATTCATTGCTGCTCTCATTGTAATAAGTTAGGACACACAGTAAACACCTGCACAACAAGGCACTTAGTTTGGATTCCTAAAGGTTATTTTCATGCATCTAACCATCAAGGACCCAAAAAGATTTGGGTACCTACTTCTGAGTAGTTTATTTGCAGGATGGCCTTGGAGCATCAGGAACAAAGGATGCTCAAGGCACTGGTGACTGCCAGCTCTTCATCCATCTCATATCTGAAGAGGGAGTAGTCATTAATTTATTTTAAATTTAATATTACTAACAATTATTTACAAGTTCATTCAGGTGGAGTCTCTCATTCAGGGGGAGCACAGACTAAGGGGGAGTTATTCATTTATGTCAATCTTGTTGAACCCCTCAATGGTAAGAATTTCTTTCACAAAGGGGAGAGAATGCAATGGTAAGAACCTTCCTTTTTGGTTTGTGACAAAAAGGGCGAGAGTATGCATGGTATGCATTATCTGTGAATTTTCTGTATTTTCTATGCTTTACGTATTTTTGTCAGAACATTCTCATAATTTTGTCATCACCAAAAAGGGGGAGATTGTTGAACCACTCCTATATTTTACCCTTTTATTTTGGTGATAATAAAATTTATGTTTAATAATTATTATTAAAAATATTTAATATCATGTTTTTCTTAATAAATATAAATTTACATGATTAATTGAATATTAAATATATTTAATACCATGATTTTTCTAATAATAAATTAAATATCATGATTTTCTAATAAATATAATTTTATGACATTATTTTGTAATGATTTGCACTAAACAGATAAATGGATTCCATTCAAATATATATATGGATTTCAGTTCAAAGTGCCACATCGATTTGGTCCCATAACGATTTGATAAGTGACACTCAAGGATTCCTTTATACTCACACAGACTTCTTTGTAACTCATAAGGATTCCTTTGTACTCACACAGACTCCTTTGTAACTCATAAGGATTCCTTTATACTCACACAGACTCCTTTGTAACTCATAAGGATTCCTTTATACTCACACAGACTCCTTTGTAACTCATAAGGATTCCTTTATACTCACAAGACTCCTTTGTAACTCATAAGGATTCCTTTGTACTCACACAGACTCCTTTGTAACTCATAAGGATTCTTTATACTCACACAGACTCCTTTGTAACTCATAAGGATTCCTTTATACTCATACAGACTCCTTTGTAACTCATAAGGATTACTTTGTACTCACATAGACTCCTTTGTAACTCATAAGGATTCCTTTGTAACTCTCACATGGATTCCTTTGTAACTCCACAGGATTCCTTTGTAACTCTCATAAGGATTCCTTTGTAACTCTCACATGGATTCCTTGTAACTCTCACATGGATTCCTTTGTAACTCTCACATGGATTCCTTTGTAACTCTCATAAGGATTCTTTGTAACTCTCACATGGATTCCTTTGTAACTCTCATAAGGATTCCTTTGTAACTCTCACATGGATTCTTTGTAACTCTCACATGGATTCCTTTGTAACTCTCACATGGATTCTTTGACTCTATAAGGATTGCTTTGTAACTCTCACATGGATTCTTTGTAACTCTCATAAGGATTCCTTTGTAACTCTCACATGGAACTCTCATAAGGATTCTTTGTAACTTCATAAGGATTTGCTCTCTCGTGAATTCGTTTGTAAAAACATAGATTTCCTTTATATTTTAAAATGTTTTTGGCATCTAGTGAAAAAGTCAATATTCTTGATTTGCGTAATCCTTTATCTTTCTGACAGGAGATCTTTTTGCTTATCTTTCTAGATCTCTTCTCTCCTGCCAACAAAAGAGAGATTACTTACTACTTCTGGGTGGCAACAGGAAACATAGAGGTATGAGCCTTTTTGACAGAAACATTCTTTTATCTAAACACTTTTTTCTATGTTTGCAGACCTCGTAGACCACAAATTATCAGAAGAAAGAGAAGATGAGCAACGGCTAGAACTCCAACGGATTTATTCAAATTGCTCATATAAAAGATGAAGCAAGGCTGAAGAAGAAGAAAGAGCTTTCCTGAAGATCTTTTGAATGAGTGTACAACCAGTGAGGAACCTGAACTCCAAATACACTCAAAGAAAAAGAGAGAAAGAGCCTGAGCCCAAGAAGAAGTGTTCAAACATCTGAAGCACTGAAGCATTCAAGCTCCTTCTTCTCTCTTCTCTCTCTCTCTCTATGTCCATCTTGTAATCTGGGGGAGAGAGTCTTTTGCTGAGAGTTCTTTTAGTTGGTTTTTATTTGTTCCAACTCTCAGCTTTGTTCTTTCTTTTCTAAGAAAGATCCTTGTCCGGCTATAGGACTGTATACAGTTGTTAACCTAGCTAGGGGTTAGTGTCTAACAGAACCGCACTGGGGTTTGTACCAGGAGGTTGGCTTCTTTACCTGTAAGAGAAGTGGGTTGCCTTCTTGCCCGGGAAAGAGAAGAAGACCAGCTGGGGTGCTGGGTGTTGTAGTGTCCTTAAGGGGGACTGTACCCTTGGTTAGTGAAATCCCAAGAGGTTGCTTGGGGACTGGACGTAGGACTTCCATGTGGGAAGGGCCGAACCAGGATAAACTCCTTGTGTCTTTTATGTGATTGTTTATTTGCTTCCGCACTACTCTCTTTATCACACTAAACTAACCAAACCTTCAAGTGTTGATTTCTGTGTTTAAGTTTCTATTTCAGATTTCAGAAAAACCTATTCACCCCCCCTCTAGGTTAGCTTGCTGCCGTACCAAAAGGACCAACAATTGGTTGGTTAGTGAATTCTACCAGACTACCAGCACCAACTATGTGTGTTGTGCAACCGTTACTATCGCCTATTTAACGGTGTTTCATGTGCAATGACCACTAGCTCTCATCTATACTCTACTCGCTCATCTATTCACGTTCTCTGTACTCTTGTCTATTCATCAAATACTCTCATCTATTCTTGATACTCTCTATGGCCATTTAACTGATTGTCTAAAGATAAACAATATGACTAATGCTTGGCAATATAAAGGGCCCGGTCTGGTCCTGGGAGGTGCGCCCAAAAGTTCTAGTGCCCACGGCAGTTAATTGACTAGAGTGTTTGGCATTACACTCAAGTGCTATCTATCTCGACTGTCTATATGACAATCAAAAGTGTTATGCTATACTCGACTCGTTGTGCTATCGTGAACTATTTTGTTCTATTTGTGCTATGGCCATCCTGGTTTTGTGCTATACTTGATACTTGGCTATATAAATCATGCTATTGTGCTATCTCTTGCTTGACAATACTTGACTCTCGCTCTCTATCCTTAGTTACTCTGCTCTTTAATACGTTAATCATTTAAAGTATGCCTGATCATAAGATTTAGGTCCTACTGAGCATTATCACTCACCCTACGTTATTTGATATGTGTTCTCACGTGAAACCGAAGAAGATACCTACACACATGAGGATGGGAACGACCAGAAGTGAATCAAGAGTACCCTGGCACATTAGTATTATGTTTGAGTCATAGTTGGTCTTTACTTTCATTCAATGTAATGTTGTCGAGTGGGCCCTATAGAATGGCTCTGATATTAGTGGTTGTAATAGACATTTGAGGAATTATCAATGAAATACATTTGCTTTAGCGTTATCCTTTGTCCAATGGTTTGATGTCTATTATACGCTGTATACTAGCTTACTTGCAACTGCCTCATGTTCCGATATTCCGCGTCGGGGTGTGACACTTTAAACTTCTACGCTACTGGAAATCCATCAAGCATCGACCTAACCTTTGAATAGAGTCAACTCATGTGCATCACCGAACTTCATTAACACACTCATTAATACATGTGTGTCGACCTATGAAGAAATCAGAGTCAACACACTAAAAGGAGCTTTTGACTTTATGAATTTTCCTATGATACAAAAGACTTGTGTTAGATATTTATCACATTTTTCTTGACTTATGACATCATTAAAACTAGGGACACAACAAGATGGAATACACAATGTATTCCATAAATCCGAAGAAGTATGTACATGATCCTTTCCACGTCATTGAGTACGAGTTCCTGGAGTTACATAAGGATGGAACCTATGAAGAAAAACCAGTTAGAATTATAGACCGAGAATTGCGCCAGTTAAGGAACAAGGTTATCCCATTGGTGAAAGTCAGATGACGTCGACGCCTGGACGAGGATGATACCTTGGAGACGGAAGAAGCAATGCGTAAAAGGTTTCTAGAATTATTCCCAAGTAAGCAATCTTCCTAGTTCCATATATTCTATCTATGAATTTGGGGACCAAATTCTCTTAAGTGGGGAAGGATGTAGCACCCCAAAAATTTTATTAATTGAAAAATTAGATTATTAAAAACAATAATTTAATATTCCCAAATTAGAAAACGCATATGTATCATTATAATGGATGTGGAAACATATAGGAAAATTCCATAAAAATCATAGTGCAACTCTAAACAATACTCCCTAATGACCCAAGAAGGAATTCATGCAAAGAAAAATCAGATTAGTTGAGTTTAAAATGTTTTGTGACTTATTATCGTAATTAGGGAATAAGTCAGATAATTACTATTACCGATACTTAGGTGAGTCCAAAAAAAAAAATCATGGATGGACTTCAAACAATGGGTATTAACAACCCAATGAAATAATTAGACCAAAAGAAGTCTTTTTGGCCACAAAATAATTCATGCTAAGAAAATAACCCAAAAGTCGGAAATATTCACTAATTGACCATGATAGGGTAAATTCTCACCCAATAGACCACCATTGCACTTCAAACTAGGCCCCAATTCGTGGTTACCACCTAAGGGAGGTTTTCATAAGCTTCCCATCATAAATTGGGGAGAGAAATCCTCCATTGAGGGAAGGATACACCAAATTCGTACCCATTAATTTTCTATTTTAAATTAGGCAAGTATAGACCCATACCTCTTTAAATAAGCCCCCTCTCTCCCATGGGATGACCCGTCAGGTTGCTGAGGCCGTGCTTGGAGTCTCTAGAGGCTGGGAAATGCAAGGAGGAAGCTTGAGCAAGAAGCAACTCGTGCTCTTCTTCAACTGCAACCTGCACACGAGGCCTCCCAAGATCATCACCAAAGGTTAGCATAACCTCGACCAAACTAGGCAAGGCATATACCACTGGAAATATGTTTGAGTCTAGTTTCTAATGACACCGTGTTGCCCAATTTCTTTCCAGTAGATCGTGAGTATTCGGCGTTCTCCCCCGAGTGGTCAGAACTAGGGTTTTTTGAAGGATGAATCTTATTCGACCAAAAAGGTAGATCATCTCCATGCCAAACTCTAATTAAACTCGTTCATGCTTGCATACATGCGTATAGATCATGTTCTTACTATTTTCCTCAATTTTTATCATGTGGGTGTCACGTATTAAATCTAGTATGATCAGTACATTACTCTACCTTGGTTAATCCCTAACTTGTCTTATGAGTTTTATATCTCTTCATGAAGTCGTTTCCAGACTGAGAACTTAACATAGAACTTGTTCCCTTATGAGTCTAGTGTCATTTGGCACTAGTTTTCCCAATTTTTGTTGTCCATACAGAGAGTATTATCCTTACATACATACTATGTCAGATTCACATAGACAGTCACAACACATCTTGTTACCCTATCAAACAATTGTTGTTTCTCGATTACTTGTTATTGTACATGGTATAGGAAGTACTCTAACTAACAGAGGTGGTTTCATCTGATTTGGATCACCCTAGCATTAGTTTTGATTTTTCAAACATCCCTATGTCAAACCCAATCCAAGTCGGAGTTGGAAATAGGTAGAAAAGGCAACCCAAACATCATATTTAGGTAGTGACAGGTCGACACATCGCTACCAAAATGTGACAACATCATTGTCGCGACCCATACCAAAATTTAGACAGTTTTATGGACTTTTTTAGAAGGCGACAAGTTGATGGTCGCCTTCACCTTCAAAAGGCGATAGGAAATGTGTCGCCTTCTACCTATGTCCACTTAACTGGCCATAACTTTTTATATAGACCTCGGATTGAGGAGCCATTTTCTTTGATGGATTCTTCATTCAAAGGGATTCAAATTGGTATATTTATGTTTGATATTTGAATGATAAATAAATGAGTTTTGACCTGAGGAAGTGAAGGGATGGACTGCATTTGCATTCTAAGGGGCATACGGCTTGG
The DNA here is from genome assembly GCA_014218235.1 of Colocasia esculenta. Lineage (NCBI taxonomy): Eukaryota > Viridiplantae > Streptophyta > Magnoliopsida > Alismatales > Araceae > Colocasia > Colocasia esculenta. The sequence goes on along the minus strand of CM024755.1, from coordinate 128,279,138 downwards.
TTTCCATCATTTTGTGTCGTTCTTTGCATGTGTGAGTTTGATCTATTCTAGGAAGGTTCTAGAAAGTCATACCATGCATTTATCAACCCATATGAAAGTTAAAACATGTTCACATGATTTTTAATTGATCTTAAGTTAATGATCATGCCCTCTACCTATCGATTGTTCACATTCTTGTCTTGTTATCGAACTTGCTAAAACACATGGTTACTTGCTAAAATTGGTCATGCATGATTAGTACTTCCTAATTTATCACTCATGATACTTGTCATAATTATAGTTTCCATAACTAGAGTTTCCATAATCGGATTTGCACACATGCACTTAACCGATTCTCACGCGCGGCATGCTCATACACTCTAGCACGATAGGAAAGCCCCTTCTTGGATTGTGGTGAACTCTCCGTCGGACATTCCCTCTGCCAGACTAGTGACCCCTTGACCAAGGCCTCCGTAAGTCTCCTCTAATCATGGATTCCCACATGGCCGACGAGCAAGTTGTACCAATGAAGTATCTGGAAGTTAGTGTGCACGTATCTCTCTTCTCTTAGCATTCTTGATGAGATATTTCTCTTCTCATCTTGATTCTGAAGTACACCTCTATTGAACACAAGACCAAGTTACTAATAAGTGATTGGACTAAATTGAAAATATGTCTTTATGATGCCGGATTGAACTCTTGAAACTATTACCTCAACTATCTTGACATTATTGGACTCTTATTATTGGCCATGAATGACTATGAGTATCTACATTTGGAAATAGTGATATGCTGACAGGGCAAGGCGTGTGTCCAAGGGCTCCAGTCTAGCCCCAATGACAGCGAGTCATAAATATATTATTAACCATGGGATATAATGATTACTGACATTGCATCTGCGCTGGGAGTACTTGCGTGTTGAATGATAGATACATAAACCACATACACATGTCCTAGTGTGCATTCTAAGGTGGCATAGATCCTTAGTGCACATTAGTAGCTTTGTGCCTAATTACTGTTACATGTTAAAAGTTCTTACTCGTGAGTGCTTGCTTGCTTTCTTGTGAAATGGTCATCTCGTTACATGCTATCTTGTTCTTGCTCATTACATGCAACTACCTGTGCCACTACCATTCAACAAGAAGCACCTCCCTCATCTTTTACTCTTTGTTCATATTGTTTATTCATACACATGCACATGCTCCTGCTATGAGCACCTGTCAATCTCTCCCTGTTATTCATATCACCATCATCCTGCAAGCCCAACGTGGTTGCACATATCTCCTTTTATTCTTTTCAATCAACAGAACATTTTCAATCAACACACACACTTCATGCATGCACACACTCACCTATTTTCTAGGGGTTTAAAGGCCACAAAAAGGTGTGTCGTCCTTCATGTTCTTCACGCTATTTTATTTATTTAAGAATTGATGCTACACTTCATTGGCTAATTCTCTCTTTTGTGTGTTTCTTTTAAAGGGTAATCAAATTGAAAGAGCCTTCTACCATGGCCGGCTGTGCTCGTAGAAGAAGAAGCGGACCCATAATCCTTTCTGCACAATCTCTGCGCTCTAAATGGTATTCTGCAATCATCTCTCTCTTGCATTTACTGCACCTCCTTTGGTACCCACGAGTACTTGGCAATCACGTACACATCTGGGAGAAGTGTTCCACCCACCTTTCTTTTCTCCCTTTTTTCATTATTTTCCTTGTTGACAGTTTCTTAGTTCATAAGAACTAAAAAACACAATCTACAATGCACACGACCTAAATTCCAATCTCTTGATTTTCTTTTACATGCACATACCAAAAACCCTATCTTTCGGCCATGCGATGTTCAAGAAATCAATTCATAAAATATCTGGTAAAATATTGTTTACGTTGTTTATCGTTTGCTTTGGATATCGTTACTGACACTCCTCTGCCTTTGAGCACTCAAGGCAAGACGACAAATGTTTCTCTACACTTTTCTTGACTTGGATGAGCTTTCTATACACTTTTCTTGACTTGGATGAGCTCTCCATTAGGTATGACATCTTGCCGAACTTGTAAATCCTTGTTTAGGACCTCCGTAAGACTCCTTGGCTATGGCGTACGTCCATGGCCGATGAGCTGGTTGTACCCTCAAGTCCTATACACTATTAGGGATCATGCTGATCTTTTTTTGCATGATCCAAACTGCATTAGAAGTCTCTCTATTAATGCGACCAACACCTAGGTCGCGACACTATCGTGACTGGTGTGAGGGCCACGACCTCTTCTCATTATCGCGATCAACCCCCCCGTCGCGACCTTGTTGTGACCAGGGAGAGGGGCACGACTTCTACCAGACTACAAGTACCAATTGCGTGATGTTCAACTGATACTATCACTTGTATTAATCATCGTTTGACATGCATAACCTGTAGTTCTCATCTAAATCTCTTTATACTCTCATCTATTCAAGTTCTCGCTACACTCTCATCTATTTCTTATTACTCTCATCTATTCTTGATACTTTATTGCCATTGACTGATTGTCTAAAGATAATAAACATAATCAATGCTTGGCAATAAAAAGGGGCCCAGTTTGGTCTTGCGAGGTGTGCCCAAAAGTGCTAGTGCTCGTGGGAGTTAATTGACCAAAGTGTTTGGCATTACACTCAAGTGCTATTTATCTCGATTATCTATTGACAATCAAAGTGTTATACTATACTCGACTCGTTGTGTTATGTGCTATTACGTGCTATTTTGTGCTATTCATGCTATGGCCATCCTGCTCTTTGTGCTATACTTGAAACACATGCTATTTCAATCATGCTATTTGTGTTATTACTCTCTCGACCTTACTTGAATCTCTCTACCATTAGTTACTCTGCTCTTTAATACAATTAATTATTTAAAACATATCTTTCTACAAGATATTACATCCTACTGAGCATTATCCCTCACCCTGCGTTATTTGTTATATGTTTTCAGGTGAATATGATGATGAGGACCACACTCATGAGGATGGGGATGAGAAAGTTCAAGAGTGACCCGGATGCCATCTTGTTATTTTAGAATTTAGTATAGTTAGTTTTTTTTTTTCCAGCAATGGTCATAGGATCGGCAACCAGCTAAGTGCACAATCTCCCAAAGGGAGATTTTGTTCCCACTCCCCTGGTGCAAATTCCTATGCCAGATTTATTAAAACAAAATATGAGTTAATACATGTACATAAGGTCATACACTAAACCCATGACATAACAGAAAGAAAAATGTTTAAATGAAGGAATGTCAGCCTTGTTAACAGCAATCGCTCCTCTAGATATTTTGGGGCGATCATGAACACCAACATAGACAGTACTATTCTGAGTTTCACGAGCATGAGTTGCAAGTGAATCAATCACATTGTTTCCTTCTCTAAAGATATGCACTACCTGGACATTCATTTTAGTAAGTAGATTTTTGATGACTCGCCACCAGGGGATGATAGCCCAGGAAGGAAGATTCTAACTGCAAAAACATTTCACCAAGGTTGCAGAATCAGAATAGACAACCGACAATGTTATATTTTTTTTCCTTCGCTAGACATAGCCCATCATGAAAATGATTCTATTCTCCACTCCATAATAAGCTGAAAACCCCATCCTGAAAATACCATGCATGTCTCTAATGCATCCACCTCCGCCACAGTTCCCTGGGTTGCCTTTGGAAGCACCATCCACATTAAGAGAAAAGTTAACACTTGGCAGAATCCAGCAAACCATCCTAGGTTTCTTGAGAATAACATTCATTTTTATATTAAAAGCATTCAAAATAGAGGTCTGATTCTGAAGAAGTGGCCTTTTGAAGAGCCTCCTTCCCAGCACCAAATTCAACTACAAAATAATATTTCTAATCATGTCTTCCTTGCTATAAGCAACACCATCATATGTCTTTCTGCACCTTGCTTTCCAGATTTCCCATATCATCAAAATATCAGCAAGAAGCCCAATGAAGTGGAAGGGATAATGAACTGAGTTAATTATTTTATTTAAATGTGATGACGTTCTATTGTAACGACCCTCCTCATACCGGTACGATTATACCAATCCCCATCGGTACGAAGAGCGTCGTCACAGTGGATAGTAACCCAACACTAAACGATAAGGTTGATATGTCCATGAATATTAAATGAGAACAGCAGAATAAAAGAAATAATTAAATTTCATTCCATCATCATCACACATTCCACAGTCTATATAGCAAAAGAAAGTACTAGAATCCACATTATCACAACTTGAAAAGAACTACATTGTCTATTACATTGTCCATATGGATAACATTATTCAACTATGAAATAAAGCAACTACAAAAGATGATCTCCCCAAGTAACTACTCTTCAATGCGATGTCAATCCTCACTATCTTCTCTTCAGCTACGGAATAACCTGTCACACCTGTACGCCGAAGCAAGTATGAGTCTTACAAGACTCAACAAGTAATCTAAAACATCAAACTTATACATTTCACTTACGCATTAAGCTACCAACAATAAGAAAACACATGCTATCATTCTAACCACAATAATTTACATGGCACATACTTCTTATGGTCAACAACACATAACTTACCCAAACATATATCTAATTAACACATGTTCATATTAATCATGAAAGATAACATACACCTACACAAGTTCTCTACACATGATATATCCCATGATACATGGTTCAAATCTTTATCATATCATTGCACAATTTAATCAATTTAAAACACAAGGTTGCGTACATGATATTGAACACTCCTAGCATGGTATCTAGCCAATTTCTCATGCAATTATATCATTTTATCATACAATTAACTTTCTGTTTTAATGTATAGTGTATCATACTCTCATGACACTTACACATGCTCTTAAATAGACTACATAACATGATACTAAACCTTCTATCATAATTAAGCGTAATCACATTTATACATACATGACATGATCATATGCACTCTTAAACACCTATCATGTAACATGATTTATCAATCTAAACATTATCCATATCAAGTAACTATTCTACCAATTAGAACATGAATTTAGCATAAGTAGATAACAACCTAACATGATCTCTATTCATATTTCACATGCACTTTTTCTCATTTATTTACACATTTCATTTGCTGTTTTGATATGAATAATTCACAACGGTATCACCTTTATTAAACATGGATTGAAGATCTAAAACATATTCAAATCGGATGGCAATTATCTATAATTTAAGCATGAAACTATGTACTAAATGAATGGAAATTCTATCATGGAACTTAGACCTTATTTCATGTATTTATCATAATCATAATCTCATTTAGCTTTCTGTTTTGACATAACTTAAACTTAATTACATGGATTTACACTTATTCTCATGACATCTTATTCATTTGTCAATTTACATGCTCATTTTTCCACATTGCATTCCTTTACATGTTTACATGCACATATTCATATCCATTACCATATGGAGATTATTAACTATATCACGTAATATTAAACATGGTATTAAACATAATATACAATCATGATGTTAACACATGAATAACATAAATATATATACATGCATTTTTCATTGGTTTTCACATGCAATTGTACTCTCATTATCATTTACTCTCCCTTACATGTCAATTTACACTCTTTCCATTTCATTTACTCTTGCATTCACATTTATCACATATCACAACAGTTGCACTTACCACGTGCCATACTCACTTATCACTTTGCTCTTTTATTCACATTTAATCTCTTAAGTTGCCGTGACACATAGTCCTAACTACCTACTATGGGAAAAACACTCACTTTAGCACTTAGTGCTTATCACTTAGCACTTAGCACTAACTTTCACATATTTGTCATCTGGGCAAGCTAGTGGCAAATCTTGGATACTACGCAGACCGAGAGAAGCACTCTCCACCCTAACTAGTGGTACTTGTCCACCTCCAGAATTTCATCCTAATGCCTTTAGGATTTAATACACGATATTCAGCCTTCCATAGGGACTTTTCTATGGTACAACTCTCAGACCCCTATGGTAGCAGTGTCAATCTCAGCCAAATTTTACATTAGTCACATTATCATTATTGTCACATTTTACTCATGCTTATATACATACTTTCATCCCATTTTACGCACACTTTGCATAGCATTCAATTTCCATTTATAGAAATTCACCTTATTGTTTAACAGGAATAACAACTTAAAGTAAGATATTAACATGCTGCTAACTTTTGATTTATACATAATTAACTCTAATATGCTCAACATGGCCATTGTCACATTTAAAACCATAATAGTACTTACTGTCATCAAAATATCATGAATTTTTATCACAGCTTTAAGACAGTAAACATATCACATACTCAATTTTACAGATTTTTCTGAATAGGAAATATATTTATAAAAATTAAATCAAATCACGGGTGCATTTCTCACTAATTTCTCTAAAGTAGGCATTTTAGTAAAACAGTCAATATAACAGTATTAATGTGTACATACAGTCATCACATGATTTCAAAAAATTCTTGAAACCCTAACTCACAACTGACCTATTTACACAAATTAAACATGGTCATTTTATGCTCATAATTCAATCTCTAGAAGTTTAATAATTAACACAAATCATGAAAATTCGCCAAAACCTCATGACATGACCTACAGATCACCTTTTGACAATACATAAAATTTGCAACATGCACCCATACTCGAAAATCACATAAACAGCTCAAGAAGATCAAACAGTAATTTTTCAGAACACTGAGGAACTTGACTACACAGTGTTGGCCGCCTACTGGGTCAACTACACAATCCCTTGCCGCCAACACATGAGCTTGACTGCACAGGATGTTGCCGCCAACCTCCACACAGCAGGCTGCGCAGATAGCACTCACATGTACGGGGAAATTGGAGGCTCCCGGACACGAGGAAAAATCCAGAAAAATTCAAGGACCTAGGGGACATGTATAGGATTGATATACATAGGTTACTTGCCTCTAATAAAATCCTAGAAGATCAGACTTTACCGATGAAGCCCTCCTCGGCCCTACCAAGAAGGTGCTCAGAAACTTCTTAGATCCGGTTCTCCAGTCTTTGTGGGTTGATCCTCGCAGTTGGGGATGCTTCCTTGATGGTTGGACTATGCTTCAGTCCTTATAGATCTCCAAGAAACTCCTCCAGTCACCGGATCGAAGCCTTGGACCTTCAGCTTTTCTCACAGGAACCCTAGCTTTTCCAATCGCCCAAAAGACTTGGCGCGGCCAGAATAGGGTGTTTTTATAGAGTTGGACGGGTTGGGTACACTTTAGGGTAGGTTCCCTACGACATAGGATGGGTTTCCTAATCTGGAACCGGGCATAATGCAGACGTTACCAAATCTGAAACCGTTACGCAGGAGGGATATTGACGTCCACATTAGTTGCAGTTAACTTGAAATTGACGTCCACATCGGTTGTAGTCAACTTGAAATTGACGTCCACATCGGTTGTAGTCAACTTAGGCAAGAAGTCAGCGGCACAGTGGTGGCCGCCAACTGTGCCAGACACCCCGAACACAAACTTGCATCCAATTAAACATACATTTATGCTCCAACAATGTAGTATGTGCAGAAATAAATAAATATGCATTCATCATATAAATTACATGCATTACATATTATTAATTTAAATATAACTTGTAATAATCTTAATTAAAGATAATATGCACAAATAACACACATATCTACATATATACATACACACTACATAATTACATGCATTATGCATGAATACATAAATGTAACATGCACATCCTTAGTTAGACACTACATGCACATCTAAACACACGGAAATGAACGTATATATATCCATAGGATGTATAGCAATAGCTACATATTATATGCACCACATTTCTTAAATTCAATATGCGAAGGATGTGAATAGATTCTATGATGTACATTATTAGCTAAGCACTTATATCCACAGAACATAATATATATGTATATACATACACATGTGAGGAATTATAATTATAACATGCACAAGGTTAAACATATACATCTGTACAAGTAAAAAGCATAATTACATATAACATGCATGGATTACATAAATATAGCATGCTTACAATATTTTGATATATCATATATGCACCGTATTATTTAAGTACCATATACACTATAAACAATTTTGTTGGCCCTTTTGGTACGGCAGCAAGCCAACCTAGAGGGGGGGGTGAATAGGTTTTTCTGAAATCTGAAATAGAATCTTAAACACAGAAAAATAACACTTGAAAGCTTGGTTAGTTCAGTGTGATAGAGAGTGCAGTGCGGAAGCAAATAAACAATCACACAAGGACACAGGAGATTTATCCTGGTTCGGCCCTTCCCACATGGAAGTCCTACGTCCAGTCCCCAAGCAAACTCTTGGGATTTCACTAACCAAGGGTACAGTCCCCCTTATGGACCTTACAACACCCTGGATCCCCCACCAGGTCTTCTTCTCTTTCCCGGGCAAGAAGGCAGCCCACTTCTCTTACAGGTAAAGAAGCCAACCTCCTGGAACAAACCCCAGTGCGGTTCTGCTAGACACAAACCCCTAGCTGAGTTGACAACTGGTACAAACCCCAGTTAGGTTCTGCTAGACACCAACCCCTAGCTGGGTTAACAACTGTATACAGTCCTACAGCTGGACACAGATCTTTCTTAGAAAGATCAGACTGAGAGACCTTACAAGATGAACACTCATGTAAAGCTCACAGTCCCAAACTCTCCCCAGATATACAATAAGCTCGGAGAGAAACAGAAGAGAGAAAGGAAGGCTCGAATGCTTGAAAGCTTGGAAGCTTGAGAGCTTGAAATGCTTTGAATGCTTCTTCTTGGCTCAGGCTCTTTCTCTCTTTCCTTGAGTGTATGTGGCGTGAAGGTGCTTCTCACAGATGTACACTCCTTCAAAGATATTCAAGAAAAGGCTCTTGTGTTCTTCAGCAATGCTCCATCTTTTATATTGAGCAGCTTTAGAATAGATCCGTTGAAGAGATCCGTTGGAGCTCTTCTAGTCGTTGCTGATCTTTCTCTTCATTTGTCTTAATCAGACTCTGATGGTCTTCGATGTCTGTGAGCATAGAAGAGAGTGTTAGCATAAAAGAGTGTTTATGATAAACGATGCATGGTACTGTGCTTCTGCTAACATACTGAAAATAGTAGGTCATATCTTTTTGACAAGATTCTGAAATATGCATGCAGCTTTTTGTCAGAAGATATTTGACTTTTTATTTAAGCGCCAAGCATATTTGAAATATAAGGCAATCTGTGTTTCAACAGAATCCATGAAGAAATCGTTATGAGCAAGACTTATGAAATCGTTATGGGAACGTTTCTTAACAAATCGTTATGGGAACGATTTCTTACCAAATCACTGCGCTCAAAGAAGAAATCGTTATGGCATCGACTTCTTAACAAAACGTTATGGCTTCTAAAGAAATCGTTGCGAATACTTATGAAATCGTTATGGCATCGACTTCTTGCGCTTTACAGAAGAAATCGTTATGGCATCGATTTCTTAACAAATCGTTATGGCTTCGACTTTTTGCGCTTTACAGAAGAAATCGTTATGGCATCGATTTCTTAACAAATCGTTGCGGCGCTTGATACTTTGGCACTTTAAACAGAAATCGATGTATATTGATTAAACATCGATTTTATCATTTTAGTGCGCCAAATATTGCATCAATGAAAGACTTAGCTTTTGCTATGAGATTGATGCGACACAGATGAAACAAAATATTCAATTTAAGTTACATCATAAATTTTATTATCACCAAAATACAAGAACAAATAGAGAGTGGTTCAACAATCTCCCCCTTTTTGGTGATGACAAATTTATGTGAATTTTCTGATAAAAATGTATATAGCATAGAGGTTAGCATAGAGGTTTCAGAAAATTCATACAAACTCTCCCCCTTTTTGTCACTAACCAAAAAGGAAGGATCTTACCATGCATTCTCTCCCCTTTGAGAAAATTTCTTACCATTGAGGGGTTCAACAATAATAGATATTCAATGAATAACTTCCCCTTAGTGAAGGCTCCCCCTGAGTATGAGACTCCCCCTTAGTCTGTGCTCCCCCTGAGCATGAGAGACTCCACCTGAATGAAACTTGAAAATAATTATTAGTAATATTTAAAATTTACGAATAAATTAATGACTACTCCCTCTTCAGATATGAGATGGATGAAGAGTTGGCAGTCTTCAGTGCCTTGAGCATCCTTTGTTCCTGATGCCCCAAGGCTATCCTGCAAATGAGCTACTCAGAAGTAGGTACCCAAATAATTTTGGGTCCTTGATCGTTAGATGCATAAAAATAGCCTTTAGGTATCCAAACTAGGTGCTTAGTTGTGCAGGTGTTTACTGTGTGTCCTAATTTATTACAATGAGAGCAGCAGTGAATATAATTTGTTTTGCAGTTCTTATTGCCTTTGTGATGCATGGTTGGATCATAATTTTTAGAAACCTTTTTCTTTTGATAAAGCTTGGTTGTTTCAGGTTCCTTTTTCTGAGGCATTTTGGTTTCTTTTACAAATTTTGGTAAAGGATATTTTCCTGAGTTATTACTTGTTTTCCTTTTTCTGGAGGTGTATAACCAAGCCTTGTTTGTCATTTCCAGATTTTGATCCTTTTAAGCATAGGGCTAGAGATGTTTTTCCTTTAGTTAATTTATTAACTGATTCTTTTAATAGAGATTTTCTTCAGTTAGAGTTTTTAATTTTTCTTCTAGCTTCTCTTTGTTCTTGCTTTTCAAATCTTCATTTAAAATATAATTTTTATCTTTATATTCTTTTAATTGTTCTTCTAGTTGTTCCATTTCTGATTTAAGATCAGAATTAGTGTTTTCTAAACAGGTAAGGTTGCTCTTGAGATTTTTTAGTTCTTTTACAACAACCTTTGCTTATTATATAGTTCATTAAAGACTTCTTCTAAGTCTTCAGACTCTGACCCTGAATTGTGCAAGAGTCAAAAGAAGGTTCAGAGAGTACCTCATTTAGCCCCACCATGAGGGCTAGATTTACCTGCTCCTTTTCGGAATCTGAACTTGATGATTCTGAGCATGTGGTCTCTTCATTTTCCCAAGCAGCCGCCATAGCTTTTCTTTTAAATTTCTTGTGCTGCTTCTTGAGCTTTTCGGTTTGACCATTCTTCTTTAACCTTGGACAATCTGGTCTCAGATGTCCAGGTTTTCTGCATTCATAGCAGACTGGTTCCTTTTCTTTCTTTTCTTTCTTTTGAATCCTTCTTGATCCATTTTTCTTCTTCTTGAGAATTTTCTGAAGCTTGGACAATACTTCATCCATATTACAGTCTTCAGAATCTACATCCTGGGAACTAGAAGAAGAGATGGAAGGAGCGGCTACAACTTTAAGAGCGTTAGTGCATTTCATTTTAGATGAACTTTCAGATAATCGCTCCATATTTATTTCATGTGCCATGAGAGAACCTATCAGATTATCAATCGATAATTTGGTCAAGTCATGGGCTTCTTCTATGGCCGTTACCTTAGGTGTCCATGAAATAGTTAAGGACCTAAGTATTTTTCTAACGGTTTCTTCATTTGAAAGAGTTTTACCAAGAGAATTTAAGCCTACTATTATGCTTGAAAATCTATTATACATAGTAGTAATGTTTTCGCTTGGAAGCATTTTAAATTGTTCATATTGTGAAACAAGAATATCTATTCTAGTTTGTTTCACTTTATCCGTTCCTTCATAAGTTATCTGCAGTTTATCCCAAATTTCTTTAGCAGATTTGCATGCAGACACTCTACTAAATTCTCTTTTGGATAAGGCACAACATAAGTAGTTCTTAGCTTTAAAGTTTAAAGATAATTTACTTTTATCAGCAGGTGTAATGGCAGTAGTGCCTTCAATAGGAACAATAACAAAATCACCTACCTCAATTACCTGCCACAGATCAAAGTCTGTGCCTCGAATGAAGCATTCCATTCTCATTATCCAGTATTGATAATCTTCTCCGTCAAAGAATGGAGGTCTGGTGACTGATTGACCTTCAGCATATCCTTGAGCTGCCATGGATCTTTGCTCTAAGATCGTTGGATCTTCGAATGATCAGAGACCCTCTCTGATACCACTTGTTGGACCAAGCCCCTTACCGTTGCACCAAAAGCTCGAGCTAATAGTGAAGGCGGTAGCCAAATCTTTAAGGTGGAAGCGCAAAGCACCACGTCAACGCTGTGGTCGGCATGAGGGGCTTCGCACAGGGTTTTACCCCTGCGGCGGGTTGGGTTGCCGGCCCCGATGTCACTATGCTGCCCCATAACAGCATAGTGGCAGCGATTCCCTAAGGGAGTCGATGGCAATTAACCAACAAACTCCCCCCAGCGGCACCCGGGGGAATCGAACCCGCAACCTCGCTCTGATACCACTTGTTGGCCCTTTTGGTACGGCAGCAAGCCAACCTAGAGGGGGGGGTGAATAGGTTTTTCTGAAATCTGAAATAGAATCTTAAACACAGAAAAATAACACTTGAAAGCTTGGTTAGTTCAGTGTGATAGAGAGTGCAGTGCGGAAGCAAATAAACAATCACACAAGGACACAGGAGATTTATCCTGGTTCGGCCCTTCCCACATGGAAGTCCTACGTCCAGTCCCCAAGCAAACTCTTGGGATTTCACTAACCAAGGGTACAGTCCCCCTTATGGACCTTACAACACCCTGGATCCCCCACCAGGTCTTCTTCTCTTTCCCGGGCAAGAAGGCAGCCCACTTCTCTTACAGGTAAAGAAGCCAACCTCCTGGAACAACCCCAGTGCGGTTCTGCTAGACACAAACCCCTAGCTGGGTTGACAACTGGTACAAACCCCAGTTAGGTTCTGCTAGACACCAACCCCTAGCTGGGTTAACAACTGTATACAGTCCTACAGCTGGACACAGATCTTTCTTAGAAAGATCAGACTGAGAGACCTTACAAGATGAACACTCATGTAAAGCTCACAGTCCCAAACTCTCCCCAGATATACAATAAGCTCGGAGAGAAACAGAAGAGAGAAAGGAAGGCTCGAATGCTTGAAAGCTTGGAAGCTTGAGAGCTTGAAATGCTTTGAATGCTTCTTCTTGGCTCAGGCTCTTTCTCTCTTTCCTTGAGTGTATGTGGCGTGAAGGTGCTTCTCACAGATGTACACTCCTTCAAAGATATTCAAGAAAAGGCTCTTGTGTTCTTCAGCAATGCTCCATCTTTTATATTGAGCAGCTTTAGAATAGATCCGTTGAAGAGATCCGTTGGAGCTCTTCTAGTCGTTGCTGATCTTTCTCTTCATTTGTCTTAATCAGACTCTGATGGTCTTCGATGTCTGTGAGCATAGAAGAGAGTGTTAGCATAAAAGAGTGTTTATGATAAACGATGCATGGTACTGTGCTTCTGCTAACATACTGAAAATAGTAGGTCATATCTTTTTGACAAGATTCTGAAATATGCATGCAGCTTTTTGTCAGAAGATATTTGACTTTTTATTTAAGCGCCAAGCATATTTGAAATATAAAGGCAATCTGTGTTTCAACAGAATCCATGAAGAAATCGTTATGAGCAAGACTTATGAAATCGTTATGGGAACGATTTCTTAACAAATCGTTATGGGAACGATTTCTTACCAAATCACTGCGCTCAAAGAAGAAATCGTTATGGCTCGACGACTTCTTAACAAAACGTTATGGCTTCTAAAGAAATCGTTGCGAATACTTATGAAATCGTTATGGCATCGACTTCTTGCGCTTTACAGAAGAAATCGTTATGGCATCGATTTCTTAACAAATCGTTATGGCTTCGACTTTTTGCGCTTTACAGAAGAAATCGTTATGGCATCGATTTCTTAACAAATCGTTGCGGCGCTTGATACTTTGGCACTTTAAACAGAAATCGATGTATATTGATTAAACATCGATTTTATCATTTTAGTGCGCCAAATATTGCATCAATGAAAGACTTAGCTTTTGCTATGAGATTGATGCGACACAGATGAAACAAAATATTCAATTTAAGTTACATCATAAATTTTATTATCACCAAAATACAAGAACAAATAGAGAGTGGTTCAACAAATTTAACATGCCAAGAATAGACAATTATCATTTCACAAGATAAACAGATACATATTTACATCTATGCATCATAGTTACGTAAAATAGCATGGAATATATAAATATAATATGTACCTCAACCATTAGATAATACATATACATTTAAATATAATACATGTACAGAAGTAAACTCACATGTGCTTACAAGATGCATGGTAGTACTTCGTATTATATGCGCAGCATTACTTAAATAGAACATGCATAGCATTTAAATAAGTACATCATATACAAAATTAGCTAATTAATTCTATTCACAAAAAATAATATACATACACGGATATGCACATGAACAATTTAATAATTATAATATGCAAAAAAATTAATATGTACACTATATTATGACAGGTGAACATCGCATGCATAATATGAAATGACAAAAAATTCGGGGTCTCACATCTCTAGGCCTATAGTTATGGCTCTGAATTAGTGAATGTAATAGACATCATGGAATGACTAATGAAATACATTTGATTTAGTATTGCTCAATTGTCTAATGGACTGATGTCTATTATCCGCTCTATACTCGTGCTATATTAACTGCCTTACATTCCGATATTCCGCGTCGGGGCATGACAATTTTGTGGTATCAGAGCATAGGAACTTTTAAGTTTAGGATGTTCTAGGATGAACTGCCTTGACTACGTGGCGACTACCATACCTATGTGAGGATTGGGTAGAACCATGGTTAAAATCTAAGAGATATTCACACACGCACTAACTTAGTGCCACTTTAATATCCTAATGTCAAAATTTCTTTTGAAGGAAATTAAGAAATCTCAATGACTGTTCAGCATGCTCAATTATGCAATATGCAACAAACAATCCAAGAACTGACCCACGCCCTGCTACAAGCTGCACAAGGTGGTGGAAACTGTGGAGCTACAGAGTTACACTGGAACTTTAGAAGCATGAACCCACCTCGTTTTGTGGTACTATGAATCCCAATGAAGCTGAACACTGGCTCAAGGAGATTGAGCACATCTTCCGCTTTATGCAATGTGTGGATGGTGATACGCTATTGTTGGCTACATTACAACTAGAAAGAGATGTCCACGCCTGGTGGGAGTCTATGGAAGCAACCAGAGCTAATAGTCAATTTACTTGGAAATAATTCAAGGAAGCATTCAACACCAAGTACTTCTCTGAACGTGTCCAAGAAATAAATGCTATGGAATTTGCTGCTCTTAAACAAAGGAGTCTCTCTATGGCTAATTATGAGGCTCAGTTTTTCAGGCTGGCACGCTATGCCAATCATCTTATTAACACACAAAGGATGAAAGATAAAAGATTCATCAACGGTCTGAAATACATAACCCAGCTAGCGCCTCTCGACATCCAAATGTATGTCGAGATAGTTAAGAAGGCTCAACTCCTTGAAGATGCTACATACTTTACTGATTGCATCAAGGGGAGGATTATCAAGAAAGAGTAGACACCTGGCTCTTCTAGTACCAAGACAACCAATGACAAGAAGCAGCCGTTCAATATCACTGAAGGGCCAAGCCAATAAATGATGTTGAAAATCAATGTCCCTTCTACTCCGACTAAAAGCAACTGCAAGCACTATGACAAGCCTGGTCACTCTATCGATGAATGCTGGAGAAAAGTAGGCACATGTCAACGCTGCAAAAGTCGCGAGCACCATATTCCCGAGTGCCCTATGTTGAAGGAACATGAAAGGCGCCCTAATGGACAAAAGAAACAAGGAAGACTGCAAGCTGTGTAGGAGACTGAGACCACTGAAGATGTCAGAGTGGTAGAAGGTACACTACAAGTTTTCTCTCAATCAACATTTGTTTTGTTTGATACTGGAGCTAAACATTCGTTCATATCGCAAAACTTTGTTGATACATTAAATGTTGAGCCCACATCTATGGGTTTGGAATTTCTTGTCACCATGTCATTAGGAGAAAAAGTAAAGCTTAACAAATACTTTCAATTAGCTGATATTATGGTGGGGGATCTAAACTTGGAAGCCGACCTGATATGTATGCCCATGGAAGGCTATGATGTTATATTAGGGGCTGATTGACTATCCGCCAATGGGGCTAGCGTCGATTGTAGAAGAGGGAAGGTTACGTTTAGTGAATTTCCTAAGCTATCCTTCACTGGACATAGATACAAGAGATGTTTGTCTCTAATCTCTACCATACGTGCACAAGGCGTGATCAGGAAAGGATGTGTGGCCTTCCTTGCTACCGTAGTAGTTGAAAAGAAAGGATCCAAGGTAACAGATATACACATAGTGCAAGACTATCCTAACATTTTCCCTGATGAGCTGCCAGGCATTCCACCTGAACGAGATGTAAATTTCTATATGGATCTGATCCCTGGAGCTGCACCGATGTCACGTCAGCCATATAGAATGTCCCCTGTCGAGCTAAAAGAGTTGAAAGAACAATTAATGGAGCTTCTGAAGAAAGACTTTGTTAGACCCAATACTTCTCCCTGGGGAGCACCAGTTCTACTCGTCCAAAAGAAGGATGAAACCATGAGATTGTGTATCAATTGTAGGTCATTCAACTAACTTACTATAAAAAATAAGTGCCCACTGCCTCGTGTCGATGAACTATTTTATCAAATATCTGGAGCTAAATATATCTCTATGATTGACCTTAGGTCTGTTTATCATCAAATGAGAATCAAAGATGAGGATATATATAAAACGACCTTCAGGAGCAGGTATGGACATAATGAATTTATTGTTATGCATCTTGGTCTAACTAATGCACCTGTAGCTTTCATGCAACTTATGAATAACAAATAAATACCATACCTCGACAAGTTCGTGGTTGTTTTTATCGACGATATTCTCATATATTCTAAGATCAAATAATAACATGAAGAACATCTGAAGATAGCTCTACAAATCTTGTGTGACGATCAGCTTTATGCTAAATTGAACAAGTTTGAGTTCTGGCTCGAAGAAGTGCCTTTCTGTAACGACCCGACCTCCCAGACCCCCGCCAGGGACCCCGAAGATTGAGTCGCCACGCACGGATCCGAAGACTGGGAAGGGTTAGAAGAAATAGTCTAGTGAGATATGTACTGAATTCAAATAACTGTAACAATATAACAACTGTACAATGTGTCCCAAGTAAAAGCACAGGTACAAGAAGAAAGGTGCAGTTCTTAAGGGGCATACCTCGAGAACTTGCAAAGTACAACTCTCAACACACTCTGGTACAAGAGCTCACAACACTCGCTCTCACTGCTGCTGACAACACACGTTGCCACAGCCGCCTCCGCAATCCGTCCGACACCGAGCTCCCGCGACATTGAGCCCCTAGTTGAAGGAAGTAGGGGAGTGAGCTTCGCGAACAAGGCCCAGTAGAGATTAGCAGTCCCTCACCGTCCAGAGCAGTAGGAAATCTGAAAATGGGAAACTACCCTAGAAAGCTATAAAGCGAGGAACACCTACAACAGGGTACTACTAAGCAGCAAAATAGAATAGTGTAACGCCATGACTACCAACCAAGGTCGTGACACACACACGACTCCTGCAGAAACCAACGGAGTCGAGCACAAAGAGGAAGCAACCCTCGGCACGCCCCCCGAGACCACGCAACAATCGGGCGAGAACGATGTCTGGCCAAGCTGCGGCCCCACACCTAGCACCATTACGTGGCTCTAGAACCAATGCAGAGAGAGGCAGTGAGAAGAAGGACTATCTGGGCCGCACCGGGAAGAAAACACCTCAAAAACCTCGGCGTCCCGCCCCAGACAAGAGAGCTCTACAAACGACTTAGAGCCATTGTCCAAACCTCATTTTCCACTCTGCTCTATAGTCTACCAAGTCGACTACCAACTCGAGCACGCTCGTAGCCCGGAGTACTCCCTCAACAGGCTCCCGAGGACGGGGGTCCCAGGAAATGGAGACAACCTCTGAACGGGACAAGCCCTCATGTGCCAAGCACCAGGCGAATAGGCGGTCAAGCACAACAAGAACCACGCCAAGCCGCTGGCTTGTAACCCACGACAAGCCCAGCAAGCGAGAGGCATACACGGACCCTAAAAAGGGCCGTCGGTCAACCAAGGCACGCACGAGCAAGCCAGAACCTCGAAACACTACCAGAAGTACAGAAAGCTCATCGCTCTGCTAATAATCGATTGACCGCCGATCAATCGATTATTAGACAGACGCGACCCTCCTGGCACCGCTGCCAAGACACGGCCATGAAGGTGTCACCTTCAGTCAATGAACGCAGCTAGGTAACCTGTCGTGTTCCCCACCTGAAGGTCCGAAGGGCAAGCCAACCCTGGGGCACACGCCGACACCCCAACTGGAACCACAGAAACTGTGACGGCCCTGGATATTTATGCCCGATAAGGCTCCATATCCAGATCCGCCTCCCGCGAACGGACCGAAGTCTCGCAAGGGATATCACACACATGTGTCCAGGAAGAGTATAAAAGACAAACCACAATAGTATAAGACACAAGAAAGTACATGTGCTCATATCTATTCACATATTTGTACAACTGTCCCATTACATTAATACATGTCCAAATAAAAAGTACAACTACCTGGGGCATACCCCGAGGGAGCACAAGCTCACACAACACTACTACAACACAACTGCTGGTGGTACTAGTCTGCCATGACGCTGCTACAAGCCAAACACATGGCAAGCCCTGAAAAGAATTGTAGGGGAGTGAGCCTCAACAAGTCGCAGGCTCAGTAGGGGCCACCCAAGAACCACAACTAGTAAACAGAAGAGACCTCAACCTCAAAGGGTCTCACTGGCCACACATATAGCCAAACCATTTCATGCTCACAACAATTGAATATAGACTGCAACTAATATAAACACTTTAATCAAACATAACCTTGAAGATAAAAAGAAGCTATCGACTAGCTTCACACTACTAGTCCGCTCAACAACAGTAATGCCTAGCCTCAACCTCACAGACAAACCATAGTCACAACCAATCATTTAAGCTATAAGCTGCACAAGCAAATCACTGCCTAGGCTATAAGCTTCACAGGAAAGTCTCAATACGTGGGAATAGGACTGCTAACCAAAAGTTGGCCCTTAATACCCAAACCACAATATGTCGGAAGCCACACACAGAATGGCAGGGTTGGCTACAACGGCCAATCCTTCACACACGAGAACCATGTACGGAACTTGCCCGAGGAAGGGTAAAGCACATTGAGTGGAAGGTCACACCACACGACCTCCATGAAACACAGTTCCATGTCAACACAAGAACAGACTGGTATATGACGTACCACCACAAACCATTACCCATACAGGGTACAGGTACCTATCACCACAAGGTACCAGCACAGAAACCACAAGTAACCAATGACGTAACAGGGCACACCATAGAGAGCTAAACCACATTTGCGGTGAGTCAATACTCACCATCTATAGTTGAAACTATGCCACCACTCGGGCACACCATAAGCCACAATCGCAGTCACAATTGTGCCAACACCTGGGCACACCTCGAATGAGTCAAACCTCGACTACGAGTCACAACTCACGAACCACAGCCAGTGGCAAAGCACTAGTCAGAAAGGAACAACGCCACCACATGGAATGGACTACTGGCTGATCAGGCCAATATCCAACCCGGACAACACAACACAAGAACAACCTCTTAGTCTCGCAGTCACGGATGAAAGGTCTAACTGCCGCTCCACGAGAACAAGTCAAACAACTGTGGAGACCAACCAACACCACACCAGCAGACACACAGTTGTAGGTCCATCCCTGGCACCTCTAGGGTCTCTGGCCGGAGCACCCTAAAGTGAGGCACTGGAAAATAGGACTAGCTGGGGACCAGTGTCGACTACTAGTGTCTGTACCCCCAACTACGAGCGCACTACAAGCGACTGCACACCCACAAACACAAGCCGCTGCCCTACTGTCGTCTTTCCCTCAGCCGGACGTACAACTCAAGCTCAGAGTGAGGGTGTCTAGGACAGACGACACAGACCTCGACGGTACCACACTGTACCGGGACAAACCCCGAGCACAACAAACACACGTGCCTGGCTCACAAAGAACCTGGGGTACCCAACTAGAGAGGCATTCCGGAATAGGCGCCGGACCACCACGCTCGGCAAGCTCAAACCTCGGTATATACACACACATTCTATTACCTATCGCGGTTCATATGTTAGGATAGCTTGTTCAGTCACCTTGTGACTTATAAGCTAACCTACATTACACACATAAACCACATTAATAATAACACCACGGCCTGCCATCGTCACCTTGTGACAGTGGAGGTTACACTAAACACAGAACACGATAATCACACTTATACTTTACTAATTATCCATCTAGGATAATCTATAAAAGATCCTAAAGGATCGAGGCTAGGTAAGATATGAACCTCATCGCCACAATACCACGAACTAACCACAATAAGTAAAATACATAAACACAATAATGTACGATGTGCCATGCACACACAAACCCCATGCATGACATTCAAACCACATAGACACCACATGTATAATACACCAGCTAGGTGCACCACACGTCATTTACGTAAACAACATGCCCAACATATGGACAACACGCTCCAAGAGTGCTACAGGTGCCAACGCACCACACACACTATACGTAAACACCAAGCCGGTTACGTGCATAACATAACCACATAAAACACGCCCACCTCGTGAGCTATACGCTCTAGAGCGTAACAAGTGCATTGGCTCCACTTGTCACTGCCATGCTCAACAGATACCATTAACAGGATATTCAAAATAAAGAAAACATGCATAACGGGACCTCTCTGCTGAGGTCGCGACATGGGGCTGTGTCGCCTTCAGAATGCGACGCCCCGACCTGCCGCC
Source organism: Colocasia esculenta (assembly GCA_014218235.1). Taxonomy (NCBI): domain Eukaryota; kingdom Viridiplantae; phylum Streptophyta; class Magnoliopsida; order Alismatales; family Araceae; genus Colocasia; species Colocasia esculenta. The sequence continues at coordinate 128,258,245 of CM024755.1, read as the reverse complement.
TTCATAACTATATCGCGATGGAACAACATGTCGCGTTCACAACATGAACGTGACCGGTCAGGCTGTCGCGTTCAGGACATGACGCCCTGGGCCGTCGCCTTCATAGGCGCAAACCCTTATCTGGGAGAAACTCCACGGATCACCATTCCAAACCATTCAAACCATGATTAATTCTCATTTTACATGCTTTAATGGATACCCTAGCATGGTATCTAATGTTCTATAAGCTTTAAACGAATCAAATCCACACCACGAGCATTTCACATAATCAAATGAGGTAGAAACACCCTACCTTCACGAAGAACGCGGAAACCACGCATGGCACGACATCCCCCCCGCTCCACGCGACGTCCTCGTGGAGAGAGCGCGCCAAAAACACCTTCAGAAGTCCGAATCACCCGAGGGAGCTCCACTGCAGCCCCTCCTAGTCAAGTAGAGCTTGTGGAAGCTCTGTTCGGCCGAAACTTCTTAAAAAATGCACAGCGGTTAAGAACGCGATGCTGCCCTACGTCACGACCTGAACGCGACGTAGGAGGCCGTCGCCTTCCTACTCCTGACGTCAGAAGGCCACCCACCGCACGACACTTGGCGCGCATGCAGACGTCGACGCTCAACAGCGGCAACAGGAACGCGACCCCCAGGGCTGTCGCGTTCAAAACGCGACGCACACCCCTGTCGCATTCACAGGCAGAAAACCTGTGAGCGCTTTGGGCCCAACCTGGCGGCCCACCAAGCCTCACAACGCGCGCAAACATCTGAAACACGTACTAATGGCCACACATTGGCCACCAAACCCACTAAACCTGGATCCACGGGAATCCGAAAAATGCGCGACGTTACATTATTGTCACCTAAAAAGAAATGTCATCCTCAACATGAAAGCAAATCATAGCAAACTGGATTATCACCTAAAAATAAATAAAACCACATACATAACAAGTAGGATACACTTTCTCTGTATCTTCCTTTTTAACCATCTGCACTGACTGATCCACCTGTTCATTCCCATGTTTGTTCTGTCTTTCCTTTATTTTCAATCCATTCCACAACTGCCTTATATTGTAATTTCAATCTGCTATTTCCTTATCTTTTATCCGTAGGCGATTCTACCTTACTGGTGGCACTTTATCTCCTTGACTGAACCTACTTCCACACTTTTTGGCTGTGTTCGCAACATTTCTTTCAGAACCGCTTTATCTTTCTCGAGCATCTCACACTATAATACTTTACCATGCTATAATCTTTCCAAATTCTTGAATTTTCCGGTGCCATTTTCTTTTTCCATTTATCATTGTTTACTGTTACCCTGCCTCATCTGCATTTACATTCGCAACTGCCATCTCTTCAAAGAAAACCAATCATCATCTTTAAATTTCCTACCATTTTCATATTATACTACCCATACCGCTTTAAATCATCTCTGATTAAAAACCATAATGAATTATGTTCCTTTATTCCACTGTGTAAAACTTTACACTTTCTTCTTATCCCAGTAGACCTTGAAAGCTTCCGCTGCGCTACTCTAATCACACTGAACACTTTTGCAAAATACTCCACAATTTCTGTTCGCATTATTGCTTTCAATTACTTTCTTATGGCTTCAACTGTATTCATTTCAAACTTTAACTGCCTCTCAAATCATCTTATTCAATTAATTCAAGCTGAAGGTATTACTACAATTTCTGATCTGCTAAACCGCTATAGACATGTTGTACTCTTCATATACCTTTCTTGCTTTACTAACATTCTCTAGATAATCTCATAATTTTGTTGCATAACTTTTTCATATATTCTTTAATCAATCTGCTCTTGCATCAAACCTTGAGGTATCTTAATAACAGTTCACTTCTGTTTAACTGAATCATTTCTTTGCACTGATTTACAAACTCTGATTGACATTTCCTGACTCATCTGATTTTATTTACTTCATCATTTGCTAAATTCTTCCTTTCTCTGATCCATATCTCTTCTTTATATAAACTGCCAGTCATTTTAATCATATATCTTTTCTACAAAATACTTCTCTTATTCATCTGCTGCCTGGCTAATCTTGCTGTACCGTTCATACTATAAATTTTTCTGGTATCTAATCATCCTTCTTTAAAATACAGCAAAAACTCAAATTTGAATACCAATTTCTTTAAATATATCAACTTGCTCTGTCTGCTCCCCTTATTCCTTTAGATGCTCTTTTCTCAAATAACATAAATATCAGAATCTGCCTTGTTGTTTCTCTTAACTCAATATTTTTTAACTGTTTCACCATTAATACACTTCTTTCCATTCTATTTCATTGAGCTTAAACACATTATATTTCTTAATATCAACTCTAATCTTCTTTAAACTGTTGATAGTTACTAATTTTCACTGACCTTGTCTTTAATACAGTAATCTATAATAACTCTCTCTTGAAGAATTCCTCATAATCTACCATTTATCAACTAAATATTCTCTTGTGCAATTTCCAGAAAATTACATTGCACACTAATTCTTCTTTTCTCTCTCTCTTTATTCAACTGATCCTTTTTGTACATATTTATACAAATCGTCATATCAAACTTCTTATTACTATCATTATTCATAACAACGCTTTTCTCAAATTTCCGATCTCAGGTACACTTAATCATCACTGTTCTTCTATGTACCAGTACCTCTTTTAAAGCTGATCTGCCTTACTTAATCATGTCAAACTCTTCATAACACTAATCACATTCTCATCCACACTATTTCTTGATATCATCTAACTCAGATCTCTGATGCCACAATACCTCTGCTGAGGTTCTCAACTATATTTTGCACATTTAATCACTTCTGATACACACACTGATTTGTTCCTCATCACTTCATTATTATATACCTATTTCTGCTAACTCTATATCTCATTGTAACTTACTTACTGAATTCCATATCCAAACTTATTAATTTCCTCAATTCCTTTAACTACGAATCTTTAACAACCAAATCATTCTATCGCAAACTAACACACTGGTATAATCACACAGATTATACCACCTCTAATCACATCAACTTTCAACAACTGCTAACGGCTGCCAAATTCTCAACTCAAAAACACATTTTACATAACAAAAACTCAAATAAATACCATATTAATCAACACAAAACCACATACTTACTACCAGCAGTGGACATTAATCCATGTATTGGGACATTGTATTGTCAATGTCTTTCCATATTCTAACTGGACATTGCTCTGATACCAACTGTGACGGCCCGGGATATTTATGCCCGATAAGGCTTCATATCCAGATCCACCTCCCGCGAACGGACCGAAGTCTCGCAAGGGATATCTCACACACGTGTCCAGGAAGAGTATAAAAGACAAACCACAACAGTATAAGACACAAGAAGTACATGTGCTCATATCTGTTCACATATTTGTACAATTGTCCCATTACATTAATACATGTCCAAATAAAAAGTACAACTACCTGGGGCATACCCCGAGGGAGCACAAGCTCACACAACACTACTACAATACAACTGCTGGTGGTACTAGTCTGCCATGACGCTGCTACAACCAAACCACGGCAAGCCCTGAAAAGAATTGTAGGGGAGTGAGCCTCAACAAGTCTCAGGCTCAGTAGGGGCCACCCAAGAACCACAACTAGTACAGAAGAGACCTCAACCTCAAGGGTCTCACTGGCCACACATATAGCCAAACCATTTCATGCTCACAACAATTGAATTTAGACTGCAACTAAATATAAACACTTTAATCAAACATAACCTTGGAGGATAAAAAGAAGCTATCGACTAGTTTCACACTACTAGTCCGCTCACAATAGTAATGCCTAGGCCTCAAGCCTCACAGGCAAACCATAGTCACAACCAATCATTTAAGTTATAAGCCACACAAGCAAATCACTGCCTAGCTATAAGCTTACAGGCAAGTCTCAAATACGTGGGCAATAGGACTGCTAACCAAAAGCTGGCCCTAATACCCAAACCACAATATGTCGGAAGCCACACACAAATGGCAGGGTTGGCTACCAGGCCAATCCTTCACACACGAGAACCATGTACGAACTTTACCCGAGGAAGGGTAAAGCACATTGAGTTGAAGGTCACACCACACGACCTCCACGAACCAGTTCCACGCAACCCAGAAACAGCTGGTATATACGTACCACCACAACCATTACCCACACAGGGTACAGTACCTATCACCACAAGGTTACACACAGAAACCACAAGTACCAATGCCGTAACAGCACACATAGTGAGCTAAACCTCATTGTGGTGATTCAAACTCACCATCTATAGCTGAACTGTGCCACCACCTCGGGCACACCACAGCCACATCGCAGTCACAATTTGTCCAACCCCAGGCACACCTCGCACGAGTCAAACCTCTGACTACGAGTCACCCCTCACGACACACCATGGCCAAAGAGCGAGTCGGAAGGAACGCGCCACCACATGGAATGGACTACTGCTGATCAGGCCATATGCACCCAGACAACACAACACCAGAGACAACCTCTCAGCTCGCCAGTCACGGACAAAGGTCCAACTGTCGCTCCAGAGAACAAGTCAACACTGTGGAGACCAACAATCCACCACACCTACAGACAACACAGTTGCAGGTCATGCCTGGCAACCTCTAGGTCCTCTCTGGCCGGAGCACCCTAAGTGCGGCACGGAAAACAGACTAGCTGGGTGACCCGTGGTCGACTACTGTGTCCGTGAAGGATCGAAGTGAAGGTGTGGAAAAGATCTAGAAGGGGGGATGAATAGATCTAAGCCACTTTTTGCGGAAGCTTATACAATTTAAAAACACTTTTGAATCAGAGGCAATTTTATCAGTGAAAAACCACAGATCTGATGAGATTTGAGTGAGTTGGTAAAATAGATGTGAAACAAGTTGATTAAGTGAATATTAACCAATCCTATGCAAACATCTAACGGATGAAATGATCAAACCACAATTAGACAAATGCACAAGGATTTTTAGGTGGTTCGGAAATCACCCAAGTGATTCCTACATCCACCCCTCACACCCCGTGAGGATTCACTAAAACAACTGGGTAACACACCAACTGGAGCCTGACAACTCCAACACTTGAGAGCTTACAACTCACACAACTTCGAGAGCAAGACTACTCTAGAACAACTGAGCAAGATTGCTCAACACAACCTTGAGTTAGACAACTCAAACTGAGCACAACGGCTCACAACAACCTGAGCACAATGCTCACACAACTTGAGCACAATGCTCACATAAGACTTGCTAGACACCAACTCAAGACATAGACCTTCTAGCAACAGATCTAGTCGAAAATGAGAGCACTAATGAGAGCTATGCAGAAGCACTTGCATAATCTCAAAAGATATCTCAGAAGAACAGAAGTACAATGAATTGTATTAAATAACTTCGTTCTTCAAGTGTACTCCCTTGTAGAAGCTTGGATTGGGAAGAGGCTTGCAATCTTGAAGTCCAAAACCGATGCTCTGCACTTTGGAATTGTTGGATCTTCCTTGAATTCTTCTCCAACGAAGGCTTCTACTGGATCTGCTTCCTTGGGATGCTTCAGAGGTTTCTACAGGGATCACACTCCAATTCTCACACTTGAATTGGTGAGAATTGGTCTTCTGGAAGCACACGGAGAGCAGAGGAGGGAGACGACCTCTTGTAGCCGCCAGGAAACTTTCGGAGGCTCTAAGAGTTAGTTGGGTCTCTCTTTTGATGTGATGGGGGGCCGATTAGGGACCTTTTATATCCAAAAGATTCCAAAGATACCTTTGGGTACAAGGGCACACGATTCTAGGTTGATACCCCATCGCCCTAGGCTGACACGTGGCAAACATCCATCTTAGATGGAATCTTTCCGTAGTGTGTCGACCTGCCCTGGTGGTGGTGTCGACACACTGCCCAAATCTTGAAACAGGCTGTTCTGGGAACTGATCCAGTGTCGACCTGCTTTGGTATTGTCGACCTGCTATCCTGGTTCTGAAAAGCTGTTCTGGGAGCAGGATCCAGTGTCGACCTGCCCTGAGAGTGCGTCGACCTGAGTAGTGTAAATCCTGGAATCTGCAACTCGTGTCGACCTGCTTCTGGACTAGTGTCGACACAGTCTAGGCAATTCTTCAGCTTTTTGCCTTTGAACTGAGGTGTTGTGTCGACACCATTGAGGGGTGTGTCGACCTCACTTTTGCAAAAAGTGTTTGTACCTGAAAATTAAACACATATATCATTAGTTAAATGATTTATCATGAACATAAATGATAAATGTGATTTGAAACATGCTTTTTGAACATTGACTTCAGGTATGATGTTTTTTTGACATCTTTATCATCAAAATAGGAGGAAAATGATATGTATACACTCAACCAACAATCTCCCCCTTTTTGATGATGGCAACATTAAATCCATATTACAATGTGGTTTTGATGAATGTGATTTTAAGCAATTTTTGTTATTCAATTTTTATTTTTTTTCATGTAAACTTGTCAAAGACCTTTAAATATTTTTCAGTAACAGTTGATGGTTTTACAAGAGTACAAAGTTACTTGAAATAATTTTTGCACAGAAGTCAAGCAACTTGACAAGTATTCAAACAATCACATTCACATAAAGATTTTCATTCACATTGAAGTCACAATTGAAAAATCATTCAAGCTAAGCAAAAAATGCATTTCATTTCATTCAAGAGACCCATTACAATCATTCCAAAAGATTACAAAAGAACATTCTCTTTCTTTCTTTCTTCTCCCCTTTGACATCATCAAAAGAAAAATTACATTAAGTAGAAGATGGAGGAGGAGGAGGAAGGGGAAGTAGATGGTCTCAATGTCAGACATTCTTTTCTCCATAAAAGTCAAGCTGGACTTGATTTGATCTTGAATGGTTTGAGTTTGGTGTGCAAGAAGTGTTCCATTCTATCTGAATTCTCTATCAAGGTAGCTTGAATTCTTGCTAGATCAGCTGCAATGGGTTGTGAAGAGGAAGAAGATCCAGCTGACCAACCAGGTCTTTGCATTATCTTGAATTCCTTTGTCAAATCAGATATCTGTGTATCAATGTGCTCATTGAAGTTCCTCATGCTTTCCAAGTCATCCACAAAATGAGCAAAGGACAGTCTTGTGCTGGTGATCTCATGTAATGTCTGTTTGGTGTTGAAGACATCAGCTTGGGAATTTGCCAAAATTCCCTTAAGAACTGTCTCCAATTTTTCTGGTGCTCCTTCAGCTGTTGAGGCATCTGCCAGTGTACCAATCAGTCTGTTGAATCTTTGAGCTGCATAGTCTGAGGCAGCTTTTTGTTCTATGAATTTGGCAGATACAGTGTTCTCCAATCTTTGAATCCTCAACTCAAATGTTTCTGACATGGTTTGGATGGAGGAGTTCAAGGTTTCAAACTTATCATTCAGGAAGGAGATCAATTCTGGTGGAACAGGAGGCCCACCAGAAGATGTGGATGCTTGAAAATTGGGTTGAGGAGAGAAATGGGGAAACTGAGGTGAGAGTGGGGCATGAAAAGGAATGTCACCTCCAGTTGAAATTTGAGGCTGTTCCTCATTCAAAGGAGGCTGATCCTCTTGACTTTGGGGCTGGTCCCCTTCAGCTGGAGGCTGTTCCTCTTGAGCTTGGGGCTGGTCCCCTTGATCTTGAGGCTGTTCCTCCTGAGCTTGGGGCTGTTCCCCTTGATCATGAGGCTGTTCCTCCTGAGCTTGGGGGCCTCAACCACAACTGGCCCTCTCCTAACTTGATTTCCCTCCAGTCTAAATCCCATAAATTTTTGAATATTCTTGAAGGTGTAGATGTTGGCTTAGGAATAGATTGGGATTTCTCATTCTCCAAGGGCACACCAAAATGCTGGAAGACTGAGGTCAGATGTGCAGCATATGGTAGAGATCTTTTGAGGTCCTTCCTTGTTGTTTCAGATATGATTTGATACATAATGACATGAAGATTGATTTTGATATCTTTGACCATGCAATACAGAATAAACCTCTGAATATCTGTCAACCTGTCCCTTCCACCACCTTGAGGAGTGATAATGGTGGTCAATATGTGGTGGATGACTCTCAACACAGGGGGAAAGGAATTTGTGTTGAATCTTGTAACATGGGTTTGTTTGGGATCAGATGCATCAGAAGGTAGGCCTGTCAAGATAGAATAGGCTTCATGAAGATCAAATTCAAATTGATGATAATCTGCCCCTTCATCTGGTACTTTGAAAATAGAGGCAGCTATATCAGTTGGCATGTCAATTCTATGCCCTTAACCTTTGATTTATATCCAACTTCTGTGCATTTCAGGTTCTTGTAAAATTCCCTAACAAGTCTTGGATAACTAATTTGAAACTCAGAAATGAATATCAACCAAGACTGAAGAGAAAAATAGGTCTGAATTTCTGGAATGAGTCTGCTAGCTGAATGTCTGATAAGTCCACTATCCTGGGCTTTAAATAAGCTTGGCTTCACTAGTGGTGTCTGAGACTTGGAAGACTCTGAAGATGATGATGATGAATCTGAAGAGTCTCCAGAAGGGGAGCCCGGATTCTCTGTTCTAGAAACCCTACCTCTGCCTGAAGAAGATGGTCTACCTCTCTTGGTGCTGGCTGAGGTGCAGAGGAGGACCTGGTTGCTGTGCAGGGTCATTCCTCCTTTTGGTTCTCCTTTCGGAGGTGGGAACATCATCCTCTTCTGCCGGAACGGCCTGGAGAAGCCTGGATTTTGCTCCACGGCGAGGACCCAACTTCTCACCATGGTGCAAGAATGGAGTGGAATTGGGTTGAGAAGGAAAGGAGAGGTGATGGAAAGGGTTTTGATTGAGGAGGAAGGTGAGGATTTCTTGCCGGAAATGAGAAAAGCATCGTCGGGTCGACCTGATGCCTAAAAGGGTTTGCAGTGGTGCAATACCCCGCAGGAACAACAAGGCTTATCTACTGAACCCACGACTTAAAAGGTCTGGCAAGAGGGCAGTGTCGACACAGGAAGAAGGTAGTGTCGACCTGACCTAGGAAGTGTGTCGACACGAGATAGATGGATGTGTCGACCTGACCTTTGAAGAAAATTTGAATTTTTGTGAGAGGAAAAATTTGAGAAATTTTGGGACATCTTTAGAATGATAACAATGAGGGGAATTATCATTTCAAGGATTTTTAAGAGGCTTAAAAATTCATTTGTTATATTTTGCAAAAATTCATCACAATTCAAGTTTTCAAACAATTTCCAACAGGATATTAGCATTCCAAGACTTGAATCAACAAAATGAGAAATTGAGGGATATAATATATCTAACAATCAACTATAAACTACCATATTTCTCAACTTTAAAGAATTAAAGATGTCATCTAGACTAAATACAATTGTGTTGAAAATAAAACACAATCTCAAAGAACAACTTGATGAGGAAAGATGATTCTTTCTAGACACATCTCCAATAATGTTCACATTTTGTTCTTTTAACAAACTATCAAATGATATAAATCTCTTTCACTCAAGTACTAGTGCTTTTTACACACCATAGTCCCTGGATACTTAAGATAGTCATTGTCAAGTCTCAAAGGGGTAAATGATGGCCTTTTGACATGAAAATATACGTTTTGTAGACGCCAATATTTCCAGTTACTCAGTCATCATCAAAAAGCATAGCACATTTTGCTTTTGTTTTGAATTTATTTTTATTTTGATCCCCCTTTGAACAGAGTTAGCAATAGTGCCTCATGACATACATGGCACTTCATTCATTGTGAAGGTGTGCAGTTTCTCAGCACAAGTGCCATTGCTCTGTTGGATTTTAAAATTTTGGAGAGTTTGTGAGATAGAAATCAAATACATCCAATCATCAGTTGCAAACAAGAAATGTTTAAATTCAAGGCACAAGTTGATGTTTAGTCTAGGAAGAGATCTGAATTTCTGTGGGTTGAGAGATATAGTTGAAAGTTGATTAGTAAAAAATATAATAGATCACTCAAGGGTTCATTTTGAGACTCTAGACTTCGAAATGATGACATCATGCAAGGAATTGATGAGATTCAAGAAAAGTTTTGAATTTTGCAAAGTCATGACTTGTGAATTTTCTAGCTCCCCCTGAGATGATGATTTCAATCACTTTTCATCAAAATAAAGATATGTAAATTTTGGAAATCAGAAAAGTTTTCTTCTTGGACAACAAAGACTCCCCCTCAACAATTGCATATCCATTTCTTGGTACTTGGCGGAGTCATATACTCACGCATAATGAAAGGTTTCCAGACAAGCCTAACTTGTCCTTCTCCAAACACTATTTGATATACCAAGAAATTTCAATACAATAAGAGTTGAAGAATTCATTATCAAAAAGAAATGGAAGTGAAAATAGCAAGATTTTGAAATCAGAAAAAGTATCCTCTTTGAACAATAGAAGCTCCCCCTCAACAATTGCATATCAATTTCTTAGTACTTGGCGGAGACATATACTCTCGCATAGTGAAAGTGTCCAGACAGGCATAACTTGTCCTTCTCCAAATCACCATTTGATATACCAAGAAATTTCAACACAATAAGAGTTGGAGAGATTATTGTAAAAAGGGGAATAGAATTGAAAGTGAGAGAGATATGAACAATGTAACTCAAGGAAGCAAAGAATTATGAAATGCAAAGAACTCCCCCTTAGACAATGCATTACACTCAACCCAAACCTTGAGAGAGATCATGAAGGTGGACATTTACAAAGACCAAGTTCTCTCCTTAAGGATGAAAATCTGTTTTCAGGAAGGGGTTTAGTGAATATGTCTGCAATTTGTTTTTCAGTTTCAATGAAGTGGAGTTCAAAGGATTTCTTGGCAACCTCATCTCTCAAGAAATGATGCCTAATTTCAATGTGTTTTGTTCTGGAGTGCTGAATGAGGTTTTTAGACAAATTTATGGCACTAGTGTTATCACATAGGATGGGTACACACCCTAAATCTTGGTTGTAATCAAGAAGTTGATGTTTCACCCAGAGAATCTGAGTTCCACATCTACCTGCTGCAACATATTCAGCTTCTGCAGTTGACAGAGCAACTGAATGTTGCTTCTTAGAAGCCCAAGAGATAAGGCACCCACCTAGAAATAGACACAAGCCACTTGTGCTTTTTCTATCTAATTTGCACCCAGCATAATCAGCATCACAATAGGCAAACAGATCTAACTTGCAACCAGCAGGATACCAAATACCTAAGTCACATGTTCCAACAAGATATTTGAAGATTCGTTTAACAGCAAGCATGTGACTTTCTTTAGGATTAGATTGGAATCTAGCACATAAACACACACAAAACTGAATATCAGGTCTAGAAGTTGTAAGATAGAGCAGAGAGCCAATCATACCTCTGTAGGTCTTTGGATCTACTGACTTACCAGATGGATCTTCTTCTAGTTTAGCATTAATTGCAATTGGTGTGCTTGAGGTTCTGAAAGTCAAACCTCTTTAATAGCTCCTTGACATATTTGGTTTGACTGATGAAGATTCCTTCATGTGTTTGGTTACCTGCAATCCCAAAAAGAATGTTAAATCTCCCATTAAGCTCATTTCAAATTCATTCTTCATTTGATTTGAAAATTCAGTGCAAAGGCCTTTATTGGTTGATCCAAATATTATGTCATCAACATAATTTGGACTACAATTATTTGATTTTTAACTGTTTTTGTGAACAATGTTTGATCAACATTACCTCTAGAATATCCTTTTTCAAGTAAAAAGGAACTCAACCGGTCATACCAAGCTCTTGGAGCTTGCTTAAGACCATAGAGAGCCTTATTAAGCTTGAAAACATGGTTAGGATATTTTTCATTTTCATATCCAGGAGGTTGTTCAACAAAACATTTTCCTTATATATCCATTTAAGAATGCACTTTTGACATCCATTTGATAGACTTTGAATTTCATGGAGGATGCAAAAGCAAGGAAAATTCTGACAGCTTCTAGTCTAGCTACAGGGGCATATGATTCTTCAAAGTCAATTCCAAATTCTTGGTTATACCCCTTTGCAACTAGCCTAGCTTTGTTTCTTATTACTTGACCAGTTTCATTTAACTTATTTCTGAAAACCCATCTAGTACCAATCACTGCTTGGTCACTAGGTCTAGGTACTAATTCCCATACTTGATTTCTTTCGAATTGATGAAGCTCATCATGCATGGCATTAATCCAATCAGAACTGGATAAGGCTTCATCAATTGACTTGGGTTCAATTTGGGAAATTAGAGCTAGTGGGTCTTCTTCAATATTTTGCAAGAAGGATGATCTGGTCCTTACTCTATCATTCAAATTGCCAACTACACTGTCTAATGGGTGATCTCTCAGATATCGAGGTTCAGAAATTACCTGTTGAGAAGTACCCACTTCTGGAGCAATGTTACCTGACCCACTTGAAGATGGTGAGTTGTTGTTCAGGTTCTCTTCATTATTGACAAGCTCCTCAACAGTTGGTGAAGAATCCACAATGAGGTCATCCTCTTCATTGTCTTGTCTTTCCCTGCAAGATTTAGAATCATTAGTGGAAAAGGAATTTTCATCAAAAATAACATGTGGAGATTCTTCAACAGTTTTGGTTTTTAGAATGTACACTTTGAAAGCCCTTGACACTTCAGAATAGCCAAGGAAGATAGCTTCCTGACTCTTAGCATCAAACTTGTCAAGGTTTTCTTTGTTATTATTGTGTACAAAGCATTTGCACCCAAAAGTTTTGAAATAAGAAACAGTTGGCTTTTTGTTTTTCAACAATTCATAGGGGTTTTTCTGATCTTTGGTCTGATCAAAGCTCTATTTAGGATATGATTGGCTGTGTTAACAGCTTCAGCCCAGAAGGATTTGGGCAGATTACTTCCTAAGAGCATGGATCTAGCCATTTCCACAAGAGTTCTATTCTTTCTTTCCACAACTCCATTTTGTTCTGGAGTTCTAGGTGAAGAAAACTTGTGAAATATTTGAAATTCAGCACATAGATCAGAAAAGGATGTGTTATCAAATTCACCCCCATGATCAGTTAAAATGTTTTTGATTTTATATGGATAAGTTGTTAAGATAGTGGTACAGAAATTCCTGAATTCAAGGCAAGTATCACTTTTGTGGGATAGAAAGATAACCCAAGTAAATCTAGTAAAGTCATCAATGATTACAAACCCATATCTCTTGCCACTTAAGCTTAGAACTCTTGTTGGCCCAAAAAGGTCCATGTGAAGAAGTTCTAGTGGCCTAGATGTAAGTACCTCATTGAAGGTTTTAAAAGATTTCCTAGTTTGTTTTCCTTTAGCACATATCCCACAAACTTGATCTTCAACATTAGAAAAAGATTCAGGAAGACCCTTAACCAAGTTTAGTCTTAACAACTTATTCAATGTTCTGAAACTTGCATGGTCAAGTCTTTTGTGCCAAGTCCATGCAATTTCATCTTTATTTACAACAAAGCAAAGATTTTCAGAAAAGTTTTTATTAAGTTGATCATGTAGACATTGTTTTCTCTTTTTCCAAAGAATTTGATTTTATCAGTTGATGAATCAATTATCTTACAAAAATCAGATTCAAACACAACTTTGTGACCTTTGTCACATAGTTGGCTGATACTGAGCAAATTATAATCAAGACCATCAACTAATAAAACATTATCTACTGAGTTTGAAGAAGTTTGACCAACCTTTCCAGATCCAATGATCTTTCCTTTATTTTTACCTCCAAATGTAACTGACCCTCCCTCCTTTTCAAGCAGGAATGAGAATTTGGCTCTGTCTCCCCATGTGTCGTGAACACCCACTGTCAAGAACCATACATTGGTGTTGGGTGCACGACCTTCCTGCAAAAAGATCAGTGGAGAGAAGATTTTGGTACCCAAACAGAGTTGGGACCATCAGAATGTTTGAACATTGTCAGTAAATCTTTTCTCACCCAAATTTGACTTGTTTTTTATTTTTGTTTTGTTACATTGGTGTTTTCAGCCTTTTTCTGTTTGTTCTTTCTTTTAGGAATGAAAGCACCAAGATTTTTGTTTTTGGTAGGAGGGGAGTTTTTCATTTGAAAATTGGAGTTCAGATGAGGAGGTGGAATCCAGGATTTTGTTGGTACATCAAGAATTTGGATAAAGGAATTGAGGATGATACCAACATGGGTTTTCATACCATTGGCTCCAAGGATTGGTCCAATCATCTTGAAATGTTGTCTTGGAGGTCCAAGGTTTTTCATGAATTATTTCTTTTGACTTTTTCTTATTTTTCAAATTTTTATTTGAATTTTTGGTTGAGTTGTTTGCAGCTTTTGATGTTGAGCAGGTCGACCTCTCCTGTACTGGTGTCGACATAGCAGCCACAGAAGCCTTGTTCTTGTGAACTGATGTCGACCTGTCAAGGGACTGTGTCGACCTGATTGTCTTCTTTTTTTTTTGAGTTTTTGCTTTGTTTTGTGTTTTGTTTAAGGTTTTGTTTGCTGTTTGTTGAATTTCTGTGTTCTCAAGATTAGGACCCTTGACAAATTTAATTAGTGGTGCTTTGCCCTTTTTCTCACCAGATTTGTCTTTCATGGGTTTTTTTTTGTTGAATCCTAATCCATGAGAGGTGGTTGTCATGGTGGTTCCTAGCAGTGCCTCTAAGTTATTTTACCTTTTGTGAAGGTTTGGATAACTTCATCCCTTTCTTTTAGCTGGTTTTTAAGAGTTTCAATTTCTTCAATCTTCTGTTGTTTTTCTTGTTTTTCAATTTCCAGCTTTTCAGTTAATTTTTGAATTCTTGGGAGGCCTTTTGAGAGGCAAGTTTTAGTTCATCAATAAGGTTCAGGAGATTTTCTTTTTCTTCATGCAATTCTGTTATTTCAGTTTCCAGTTCACAATTCTCTTGTTTGAAGATTGGTTATGGTAAAGATTTTCAATTTTCTTTTTGATGTTTGTTTTCTTTTCTCATTCAGAGAATTTTCAACTAATCAGCATAACATCCTGCCAATCATCTATAGTGTAGTCTTCGAAGGATGTACTTACCTTCCATCTGAGCTGTTGGCCATGAAGCAACCTCCTCACTTTCAGAGCTTGAGGATTTCTTCTCTTCTTCTTCCTCACTTGAGTCTTCATCAGACCAAGTGGCTACCATGGCCTTTGGCTTCTTAAATTTCTGGAACTTCTTGTGCTTTTCCTTCTTGTTCTCAGGACACTCTCCCTTCATGTGTCCTGGTTTGTTGCACCTGTAACAGACAATATTTTCGTCAGATTTGTGATTCTTGTTGAAATTAGAAGAGGAAGTGTTTTTCTTACCTGAGAAAAACTTCTTTTTCCCAGACATTTTTCCTTTTCTGTATTTCAAGAATTTTCTGAATTGCCTGGTCATGAGGGCAATTTCATCCTCATTTGACTCAGACTCCTCAGAACTTGTCTTTTCCTGACTTTTATCTTTATTGCTTGAAGAGGCCTTAAGTGCCATAGGCTTGGTCTTAATTATGTGTTCTTCATTTCTTTTTAAGTTGATTTCATATGTCATTAAGGATCCAATCAATTCATCCAAAGATTTTGGACAGATCTTTTGAATCTTCAATGACAGTGGCCTTTGTATGCCAAATTGAAGAAAGTGAACGTAAGATTTTTCTTACCATCTGCATCTGTATATTCCTTACCCAAGGCCTTTAATCCATTCACAATCACCATGAACCTGGCAAACATTTCAGAAATATTTTCGTTAGACTTCATCATAAAAGTTCATATTCTGAAACTAGAATATTTGCCTTAGTCTCCTTTACTTGTGATGTTCCCTCATAGAGTAATTCGAGTTTATCCCACATCTCTTTGGCAGATTTGCACATTGAGATTCTCGAATACTCCTTGGGATGGACAGCACATTGAATCATGTTCATGGCACTATAATTCAATGTAGCTTTCCTTATTTGTTCCCTAGTCCAGGTGTCTTCTTCTCCCTGGTTTTCATAGGGACCCACTTCCACTACTTTCCAGATCTCATAGTTCTGGGCCCTTAAAAATACTTGCATTCTGTTTTTCCAGTAAGAATAGTCCGTCCCATTAAAGAATGGTGGCCTATTTATGGAATGACCCTCAGCTATGAAACCTTTGGAATCCATGACTCTAAAGCAGAAAGAAAATGCTTAGCAAACAAACAGGCAAACACTCAAACACACAACACTCAGAAACAAACTGCTCAGATCAAATCAGATCAAAGTAAACCCGCTCTGATACCAATTGAAGGATCGAAGTGAAGGTGTGGAAAAGATCTAGAAGGGGGGATGAATAGATCTAAGCCACTTTTTGCGGAAGCTTATACAATTTAAAAACACTTTTGAATCAGAGGCAATTTTATCAGTGAAAAACCACAGATCTGATGAGATTTGAGTGAGTTGGTAAAATAGATGTGAAACAAGTTGATTAAGTGAATATTAACCGATCCTATGCAAGCATCTAACGGATGAAATGATCAAACCACAATTAGACAAATGCACAAGGATTTTTAGGTGGTTCGGAAATCACCCAAGTGATTCCTACATCCACCCCTCACACCCCGTGAGGATTCACTAAAACAACTGGGTAACACACCCACTGGAGCCTGACAACTCCAACACTTGAGAGCTTACAACTCACACAACTTCTAGAGCAAGACTACTCTAGAACAACTGAGCAAGACTGCTCAACACAACCTTGAGTTAGACAACTCAAACTGAGCACAACGGCTCACAACAACCTGAGCACAATGCTCACACAACTTGAG
Source organism: Colocasia esculenta (assembly GCA_014218235.1). Taxonomy (NCBI): domain Eukaryota; kingdom Viridiplantae; phylum Streptophyta; class Magnoliopsida; order Alismatales; family Araceae; genus Colocasia; species Colocasia esculenta. The sequence goes on along the minus strand of CM024755.1, from coordinate 128,241,569 downwards.
CACAATGCTCACATAAGACTTGCTAGACACCAACTCAAGACATAGACCTTCTAGCAACAGATCTAGTCGAAAATGAGAGCACTAATGAGAGCTATGCAGAAGCACTTGCATAATCTCAAAAGATATCTCAGAAGAACAGAAGTACAATGAATTGTATTAAATAACTTCGTTCTTCAAGTGTACTCCCTTGTAGAAGCTTGGATTGGGAAGAGGCTTGCAATCTTGAAGTCCAAAACCGATGCTCTGCACTTTGGAATTGTTGGATCTTCCTTGAATTCTTCTCCAACGAAGGCTTCTACTGGATCTGCTTCCTTGGGATGCTTCAGAGGTTTCTACAGGGATCACACTCCAATTCTCACACTTGAATTGGTGAGAATTGGTCTTCTGGAAGCACACGAGAGCAGAGGAGGGAGACGACCTCTTGTAGCCGCCAGGAAACTTTCGGGAGGCTCTAAGAGTTAGTTGGGTCTCTCTTTTGATGATGGGGGGCCGATTAGGGACCTTTTATACCCAAAAGATTCCAAAGATACCCTTTGGGTACAAGGGCACACGATTCTAGGTTGATACCCCATCGCCCTAGGCTGACACGTGGCAAACATCCATCTTAGGATGGAATCTTTCCGTAGTGTGTCGACCTGCCCTGGTGGTGTGTCGACACACTGCCCAAATCTTGAAACAGGTTGTTCTGGAACTGATCCAGTGTCGACCTGCTTTGGTATTGTGTCGACCTGCTATCCTGGTTCTGAAAACAGCTGTTCTGGGAGCAGGATCCAGTGTCGACCTGCCCTGAGAGTGCGTCGACCTGAGTAGTGTAAATCCTGGAATCTGCAACTCGTGTCGACCTGCTTCTGGACTAGTGTCGACACAGTCTAGGCAATTCTTCAGCTTTTTGCCTTTGAGACTGAGGTGTTGTGTCGACACCATTGAGGGGTGTGTCGACACTTCTTTTGCAAAAAGTGTTTGTACCTGAAAATTAAACACATATATCATTAGTTAAATGATTTATCATGAACATAAATGATAATGTGATTTGAAACATGTTTTGAACATTGACTTCAGGTATGATGTTTTTGACATGTTTCATTTAAATTGCTTTAAAATCACCTCTTGTCATCATCAAAATAGGAGGAAAATGATATGAATATACACTCAACCCAACATCGTCCCCAACTCGAGCGTGCTACAAGCGACTGACACCCACAAACACAATCGCTGCCCTACTGTCGTCTTTCCCTCAGCCGGACGACAACTCAACTCAGAGTGAGGGTGGTCCAGGACATACACACATACCTCGCGGTATCACAATAACTTGGTGACCTAACTAGAGAGGCATTCCGGAATAGGCTCCGTACCACCACGCTCGCAAGCTCAAACCTCGGTATATACACAAACCTTTCTATTACCTATCGCGTTCATATGTTGAATAGCTTTGTTCCATTCACCTTGTGACTTATAAGCTAACCCTACACAATTACAACACATAACCATATTAATATAACGACACACGGCCTGCCATCGGTCATCTTGTGATAGTGAGGTTCACTAAACACAACACGATCATCACACTTATACTTTACTAATTATCCATCTAGATAATCTATAAAAGATCCTAAAGGATCGAGCTTAGTTCAGTATAACCTCATCGCCACAATACCACGACTACCACAATAAGTAAAATACAATAACACAATAATGAACGATGTGCCGCACACACACCTCCAGGCATGACTTCAAACCACATAGACACCACATGTATAATAACCCATCTAGGTGCACCACACGTCATTTACGTAAACAAGATGCCCAACATATGGACAGCACGCTCCAGAGTGCTACAGGTGCCAACGCACCACACACACTACACCTAACACCAGCCGTTTACATGCATAACATACTAACCACGTAAAACACGCCCACCTCGTGAGCTATACACTCCATGAGCGTAACAAGTGCTTGGCTCCACTTTTCATTGCCTTTCACAACAGATACCATTACCGATATTCAAAATAGAGAAAACATGCATAACGGGACCTCTCTGCTAAGGTCGCGACATGGGGCTGTGTCGCCTTCAGAACGCGACGCCCCGACCTGCCGCCTTCATAACTATATCGCGACGGAACAACATGTCGCGTTCACAACATGAACGCGATCGGTCGGGCTGTCGCGTTCAGGACGCGACGCCCTGGGCCGTCGCCTTCACAGGCGCAAACCCTCATCCGGGAGAAACTCCATAGATCACAATTCCAAACCATTCAAACCACGATTAATTCTCATTTTACATGCTTTAATGGATACCCTAGCATGGTATCTAATGTTCTATAAGCTTTAAACGAATCAACTCCACACCACGAGCATTTCACACAATCAAACGTGGTAGAAACACCTTACCTTCGTGAAGAACGCGAAACCACGCACAACACGGCATCCCCCCCGCTCCACGCGATGTCCTCACGGCGAGAGCACGCCAAAAACACCTCCAGAAGTCCGAATCACCCGAGGGAGCTCCACAGCAGCCCCTCCTAGTCGAGCAGATCTTGTGGAAGCTCTATTCGGCCGAAACTTCTTTAAAAATGCACAGCGGTTAAGAACGCGACGCTGCCCTACGTCGCGACCTGAATGCGACATAGGAGGTCGTCGCCTTCCTACTCCTGACGTCAGCAGGCCACCCAGCGCCCGACACTTGGCACGCATGCAGACGCCGATGCTCAAGGGCAGCAACAGGAACACAACCCCCAGGGCTGTCGTGTTCAAAACGCGACGCACACCCCTGTCGCGTTCACAGGCAGAAAACCTGTGAGCGCTTTGGGCCCAACCTGGCGGCCCACCAAGCCTCACAACGCGTGCAAACACCTGAAACACGTACTAATGGGCCATACATTGGCCACCAAACCCACTAAACCTGGATCCACGGGGATCCGGAAAATACGCGACGTTACAGAAACACCCGAGGCGACACTGTCGCGTCCCCCTAAGCCGTCGCGATACCATTGAGATGGAGAAGGGCACCACGACAGCAACCTTGTGGCGACGGGGCAAAGCATCATGACAGCAAACCCTGTCACGATAGGAAAATGCGTCGCGACAGTGATCCTTATCGTGACCAGCCAACGCGTCGTGATAAGGTCACGCCCGACTGGGTAGATGCCTCTTTTGGTGTCGCGACCACATCCCGGGGACGCCCACAAGCAACACACATAACCACACGGGGGAGGGGAGCATGGAGAAGCAGTAAACACTAACTACAAACCCCGAGGAGCTCCCAATCCACCCGGAACGAGAAGAGTTCAAGCAATCCCTACCTTAAATGAAGAACGAACCCCAATAGGGCCCTTCACGTTAGATTGGCCACCTCCTCCTCGCTCCACGCAAGCTCCACGACGTCGGGACACGAACACGGCCCTCCTCCTCGCCTGAAACACACAAATGGGAGAGAGGGAGGCGGAGCACCGCCGGAGGGGGAGAAGAGAGGGGAAAGAGGGGGAAAGGGGTCTCCAGCCAAGGCCTTAAGCCTTTGGCATCCAAGACGCGACGGGGTGATGCGTCTCGTTAAGAACCTTAACGTGACGGGTCAACACACTGCGACAAGAATGCATCCCCCAGGGACGCCGTGACAACGCGACAGGTCGTACTGACACACTGCCACCCTGACAGGCGTCAGACGACCGAAACGACAGAAAGCTGTCGCGACCCATTGATCGGGCATGACACAAAGACGCGACGGAGAAGCCAGGCGCGACAAGAATGCGACCCACACGCTCGTCGCAAAAAGGATGACTGTCACGTCGTGCACCCACGATGCGACACTAACGCGTCTTCCAACCTGGACGCATTAGTGGCCAGTCATTCAAGACACCGAACGGAAATCCGGGAAGTCAGGTCTTACATCCTACCCCCCTTAAAACAATTTCGTCCTTGAAATTTAAGGCACGCCTAAAAGATCCCAAGGCACGAAACGAAGCACAGGGAATAAAGGTAAGACCAATGCGGTTAAGCCACTAAGTCTCAACATGACTTCATCGTGGCAACAACTACACCGCCAAACGCGCGTGGGCACACAAGGCCGAAAAACCAACGGCTCACACAACGGGCTCCAAACACATGGGGAGCACACAACCAAAAACCCAATGGCTTACAACACGCTCCAAACGTGGGTGGAGCACCAAGCCGAGAAACCAACAGCTCACTCCAGCGACACGTGGGGTGTCCAACCAGGATGACAACTCCACAAGTGCCGAGCAACGCCAAAACTAGCATGAGCGGCAGAAAACGCCAGCCAAAAACTGCACGGCTGCAGCCACCAATAGACCCCGTTGTTGGGACCGACCGACCAGCAACCCACTCTGTCACCAGCAAAACCCGACCGAGGATGCAATTGCCGACAGCAACACAAGAATCGCTCATCAACAACTCACTCTATCTCCAGCGAAACCCTGACAGAGCACACAGTTGCTGACAACAACCAAGAAAAACACCTGAGAGTCGAGCACAACACTCAGGGGAACAGCCTCATGCTACTAGCAGCAGCTAGCATCGGTCACCAGCCCAACCGAGAAGCCACACGAGCGATGTGAACCAGAGAAACATCATGCTCGCAGAGAATCCGCAACACACGAAAAGACGTCCACTGTCACCACTAGGTCTCACCCAGACCTTCCTCGTGGTCCAACAGGGACAGAAAACGCACGAGGAGCACAAAATTGGGAGTTACACTCTCCACAGCGTGGCACACCGTGACGAAAACATGAAAGACATCTGTGGTTAAGCCAAAACTGAGCACCTCACAAGATCGACAAACCAAGTGGTCGAGTACTAGCAAGCCAATAAGCCTCACTGTCACCAGACGAACAACAGGAGACTCTTCCATTGGCTACCAGACTCACCAACGCCATGCACAATCGGAGAACCAACGAGAGTTGGCAGCACACCCGCCACGTGCACACAGAGCTCAGTGCGGGTACCAACGTGCCAACCACCAAAAAGATGCACAACTACACAGGAACTGAAACAACTATAGAGGTCGAGGGCAACATGTCGACCTCAGAGGGACCCAGACCGAACTAGGGTACCATAACCAAACACACTCGCTCCCAAAGCGAGAGGGGAAACCCAGACACAGGCCACGACCAAAGCCTGGATAGGGCTACCTAGACAAGGCAAAGCAGCGACCCCACAGCGGCAACAGTACAACCACAAGACTCAGGCTAGCACACGTGTCCCAGAGGCGGAAAACCCAACGCCTCCAACCTCGAGCGAAGTCGTGAAATGACACACAAATCTCACGAACAGGCACACGGCACAACACACGGTGCTATCATAAGCACCAGGAGCCACCCAAGGTAGAACACAATGCACCAAGGCTTCAAACGGCACAAAACCGAAACACTCGGGCACGAGCACACAGTGCTACCACAAGCACCCAAAACTAAGCAAAGTACAACACAGGTGCACCAGCAGACGAAACAACACCACGGGCTAACAAGAAGGACTCCTCACTAGAGACCTGCCAAAAGGCACACACAAAGAACCGCAAGCTTGAAAAGGGCACAACAGGCCACGCCGGCCCCCGCCCTGGAGGCACAAAAACATGATGCATCGAAAAATGCTTAAGGTGCAGTGCACGCAACAGCACCAACGGCCCAAGACAACATAGAGCCCACCGAAGGGGACTCTCCACCAGAGACCCACAACAGAAGCACACGGAAAGCCGACAACATCAAGAGCACAACAACCACGTCGGCCCCAAAAACACACCAAAACACGGAGCACTGACTCTACCGCACGGGGAGCAAAAACTGCAGCAACTCCCTGGCGTGCAAGAGCAAGAACCACCACCTCTATCGCGGCCGATAGAGAGGCCAAACACCAAAATGACGATATGAAAATCCTACAAGGCACAAGCCGAGGCACACACCGAAACAACGCTTGCACGAGCAAGCCAAGCAAGAAAACTGGTGCACAACATAGCAACACTCACGTGTGCAACCCGATAAGAAAACAGTACTACCTCGCACTAAACCAATAGGGACCCAATGCCCCAAATTGTCTAGGCAGGTAGCAAGAAACCACCACGACGACAAATGACCAAGACAGATCCACCAACCCACGGTGCCACAAGGAAATGTTGGCACGAGGGGAGCAACCAACTCAACCCAAAAACGACTCAAGGGAGGATGACTACACCAGAAGGTCGCAACGATGTGCACCCTGGCAACACAACACCATGGTGGAGCATCGCTACCCCTAGCAACCCACGAAAAGTAGAGGAAGGAGACACACACAACGAGTCTCTTCCATGCGCAAGGGGTAAAACCACAACGCCAGGCTGGCACTTCCACAAGAAGCACAGCCAGCCAGACACCCACTACACTCACCAGACCACCATGTAGGAGAGCACGACGGGCATAGGAAACGAAGCAAACCACCTGAACCACGGGGACACACGAAGTCCCACAAGCACAGCCGAGAACTAGGGTGCGAACAACAAGGCAGTCTGGCTAGCATAATGGCTAGACACACGGTCAAAGGCACCACACCTTGACCGACAACACCCAAGCAGACTATAACACAGACAGTCCAACTGGAAATAACGACAGCTCGTCCCTACAGAGAGAGAGAGCAGTGACAACCAAAACCAACACAATGCATCTTTGGGGAGAACCTTCCCCAAAAGCGCCAAGAGCCGTCCTGGGAGAACCTCACCAGAATGCAGCCCAACCAAACGGCACACTTCGAACCACAGGGGCAACACAACGGTGGCCCAAAACGAACACAGAGCACTCTTGGGAAGAACCTCCGCCAAAAGCGACAAAGGGCAATCCTGGGGAAAACCTTCACCAGAATGCACAACCCAAACGACCAAACAACACGTACCATCAGAAAGAACACTGCAGTAAGCAGAAGCAATGCAAGAAGGTCCTGGGAGAACCTCCACCAGAACCACCAAGGCACTGTTCTGGGAAAATCTACTAGAATGCACCAGCCAACCAACAGCACACCTCAGACCCTGAGGTAGCACAGGAACAGACAGAAACGAGCACGGAATAGTCCTGAGAGAAACCCTCACCAGGACAACAACAAACTGTTCTGGGAAACCTCACCAGAACACCAGGTAACCAAGCGATGCACCTCAACCCAGAGGGCAATGCAACAGCAATCAGAAACGAGCACAACACAGTTATGGGGAAACCTCACTTCCGCCAGAACCAACAGAGAAAGACTCCAGGAGCACTTCACCAGAGCTCACAAACCAGCCAGTGCCAGGCTGACAGCAACCACAGCCAAGTGTCGCAACGCTCAACCAGCGATGCAACACGGCACACAGAACACCTGCTTAGCTCGAGCAACAACGCCGACCAAGCAGAGCATAGCGCCCAACAGTGCAAAGACAAGAGACCACACACAAGACCAACACAACACAGACCCCAACAATAGGGCACAGCCGGCAAGGCAAGGACACCTCGATCGGTTCCACAGACAACAACCCTGCACCGGAGAAGGCCACACCACATGCAAGCTCTCTCAGCCACAGCGGCACACACACACCCAAATGCGCCGAAGACGACCAGGAGCTCCGCACCTGGACTTCCCTGCAACTGTCCTTTCCACAGGGAAGATCACTGCCAGCGAGTCCAGCGCCAACCGCGCCACCACGACACGAACACACCGAGCGACCACACTCGCCACGCAGGCAATGCAGCAACAACTGCAACCCACTACAGCGCGCACATGAATCTTGCAGGGAAGCCGCACACCTGTAAAACAATTGAAAGCACAAGCCTAACACTAGTCAGATGGTGTCAGCAGCGTACTAGTACCTTTCTTGGGGGCAGCTATAGTTATTACTTCCTTACAAATCTCAGTAGACCCACGCTCTGATACCAACTTTAACGACCCGACCTCCCAGACCCCCGCCAGGGACCCCGAAGTTTGCGTCGCCACCCACGAATCTGATGACTCAGAAGGGTTAGAAGAAATAGTCTAGTGAGATATTTACTAAATTTATTCAGGTGGACTCTACAATAATGGACAGTGGTATTAATATGGTTTCTAAATGTGTGTGTTGCAAATGTCACTAGCAGGAAACTCTGGACCACTTGTTTATCTCTGGTGATATCGCTCAGGAACTTTGGAGATGGCTGGCTCCCCTTCTGCACAATAAAATTAACTGGAGTGACCATGTTACTACTAGATGCTGGAGCATCATCTCTACCTCCAATATGAGTTTTGTTATCATTTCTTTGGTCTGGCTACTTGTTTGCTTATGCTCTGGGAAATCTGGAAATTTTGTTGTACTGCTAGAATGGAGGGTATCCTTAGGACTGTTGATGATGTCAAGCGCTCCATTTTGTTTAATGTGCACAGGATCGTTGGTGCAATCAAGTTCACTTGTCCCATCTCTACCAACCAAGCAGATTCTTTAAAGTTTTTTAGCATCAAACCGATGGTCAATATCAAAGCCCCTATTCTAGTTAAATGGATCCCTCCTGTGATCAATTTCTACCTCAATGTTGATGGGGCCTCCAAAGGTAATCCTGGCTTATGTGGAGGAGGTGGTTGTATTAGGGACTACCATGGCAAGTTTATATGTGGTTTCACCTTCTATTATGGCAATGGCAGTACTATCTTGGCTGAGGCAAGGGCGATACATGATGGTCTTCGCTTGGCTTCTGAACGGAATATTAATATTTCCCTTCTCTATTCTGACTCTGCGCTCCTTGTTAGAACGATCAGAAGCGGGAATTGTCCGCACTAGTCTATTTTCCCCTGGTGGAGGGGAATTTGTAAGATGATCAAGGTTCTTAAGCCAAACATCCAGCATATATATCGGGAGGGGAATCAGGTTGCTGACTCATTGGCTAACTATGCTTGTTCCCAGGAGGCGAGCAATGTTTTTTCTACCTTCAGCTGTCATCCTACAAGATCCAGGGGTGTGCTCAATGTTGATAAAGCGGGGTTTCCTAGTTTCCGACGTCCTTAGTTGGTGCTTTATCATGTGGTGGCGGTTCTTATTGTTGGAGTCGGGTGTACCTTGGGTGTTGTGGCTTCCAATCCGGTTTTGTGTGGGTCTTTTTGTGGTGGTTCTTACTGTTGGAGTCGGGTGTACCATGTAATCTTCTATTATGGAATAAATTTTTTTCCTTTGATGGATCGCCTAGTGGAGTGAGAACATTTCCTCCTTCTAGGAGGGGGTGCACTCTCCTAGCCGCTGACCAATTAGAGGCATTGATTTAAAAAAAAAAAAAAACAATATAACAATTGTACAACGTGTCCCAAGTAAAAGCACAGGTACAAGAAGAAAGGTGCAGTCCTTAAGGGCCATACCCCGAGAACTTGCAAAGCACAACTCTCAACACACTCAGGTACAAGAGCTCATAACACTTGCTCTCACTGCTGCTAACAACACACAGCGCCACAGCCGCCTCCGTAATCCATCCGACACCGAGCTCCCACGACGTTGAGCCCCTAGCTGAAGGAAGTAGGGGGAGTGACCCTCACGAACAAGGCCCAGTAGAGATTACCAGTCCCTCACCGGCCAGAGTAGTAGGAACTCCGACAACAGGAAACTACCCTAGAAAGCTATAAAGCGAGGAACACCTACAACAGGGTACTACTAAGCAGTGGAATAGAATAGTGTAATGCCACGACCACCAACCAAGGTCATGACACACACACGACTCTCGTAGAAACCAACGGAGTCTGGCACAAAGAGGAAGCAACCCTCGGCACACCCGCCGAGACCACCCAACAACCAGGCGAGAACGATGTCTCACCACAAGCACGGCCACCTCGGACCTCCACAAGGTTGAGGGCCGACAAAAAAAACCACCCTGGACCCCGGACACACCACGAGGTCGGAAAGCCTCACACACCGGTGCCACCACGGACTGGCACCCAAGAACAGGACGACGGAACCGAGAGGACACCGAGCGGAAACCACCAAAAGCACGGGTCCGCACAAGGCCAGACCAACGATGCCCACGAAAACTAGACACAGCCAGGCTATAACTGCCATGTAAGCTCGGGCAACAAGTCATACTTGGAAGCGTCGTGAGGAAACATCGTCACAACAACGGCAATCAAGCCACCGCCACTGACAGCCAAGAGGAGGACACACCAGCCACTCCCTCTGCTCGCCAGCTAGGCTCCTGCCTCTGCCTCCCTAGAAGAGTGAGACAAAGCCGCCACAGAAACACCACAACACAACAACAACCGCAGCCTGGCCAAGCTGCGGCCCCACACCTAGCACCACTACGTGGCTCAGAACCAATGCAGAGAGAGGCAGTGAGAAGGACTATCTGGGCCGCACCGGGAAGAAAACACCTCGACAACCTCGACATCCCGCCCCAGACAAGAGAGCTCTATAAACGACTCAGTGCTGCTATCCAAACCTTGTTTACCCCTCTGCTCTAGAGTCCACCAAGTCGGATGCCAACTCGAGTATGCTCGTAGCCTGAAGTACTTCCTCAACAGGCTCCCGAGGATGGGGGTCCCAGGCAATGGAGACAACCTCTGAACGAGACAAGCCCTCATGTGCCAAACACCAGGCGAACAGGCGGGCAAGCACAACAAGAACCACGCCAAGCCTCTGGCTTATAACCCACAACAAGCCTAGCAAGCGAGAGGCACGCACAGACCCTAAAAAGGGCCGTCGGCCAACCAAGGCACGCACGAGCAAGCCAAAACCTCGAAAAACTACCAGAAGTATGGAAAGCCCGTTGCACTGCTAATAATCGATTGACCTCCGATAAATCGATTATTAGACAGACGCGACCCTCCTAGCACCGCCGCCAGGACACAACCACGAAGGTGTCACCTTCAGTCACTAAACGGAGCCAGGTAACCTACCGTGTTCCCCACCTGAAGGTCCTTAGGGCAAGCCAACCCTAGGGCACACGTTGACACCCCAACTGGAACCATGAAAAAACCCGAGGCAACACAAGTACTGTCGCTTCCCCTGAGGAGTTGCAATACCATCGCGACGAGGAAGGGCACTACGATAGCAACCTTTTGGCGACAGGGCAAAGCATCACGACAGCAAACCCTATCGCGATAGGAAAATGCGTCGCGACAGTGATCCTTATTGCGACCAACCAATGCGTTGCGATAAGGTCACGCCCGACCGACCAGACGCCTCTTCTGGTGTCACGATGCACACCGCGGTCGCGACACCAGTAGAGAGGCAGACCCACGGGATGCTCCACCCCGGGGCCACCCATAAGCCACACACACCACCACACAGGGGAGGGGAGCATGGAGAATCAGTAAACACTAACTACAAACCCCGAGGGGCTCCCAATCCACTCGGATCGAGAAGAGTTCAAACATTCCCTACCTTAAATGAAGAACGAACCCCAATAGGTCCCTTTACGTCAGATTGGCCACCTCCTCCTCGCTCCACGCAAGCTCCACGACACCGGGAGATGAACATGACCCTCCTCCTCGCCCGAAACACACAAAGGGGAGAGAGGGAGGCGGAGCACCGCTGGAGGGGGAGAAGAGAGGGGAAAGAGGGAAAGAGGGGGAAAGGGGTCACCGACAAAGGCCTTAAGCCTTCGGCACCTAAGACGTGACGGGGCGACGCGTCGCGTTAAGAACCTTAACGTGACGGGCCAACACACCGCGACAAGAACGCGTCCCCCAGGGACGCCGCGACAACGCGACAGGTCGTACTGGCACACCTACCACCCTGATAGGCGTCAGATGACCGAAACGATAGAAAGCTATCGCGACCCGTTGACCGGGCGTGACACAAAGATGCCACGGAGAAGTCAGGCGCGACAAGAATGCGACACATACGCTCGTCGCGACATGGATGACTGTCGCATCGTGCACCCATGACGCGACACTAACGCGTCTTCCAGCCTCGACGCGTTAGTGGCCAGTCATCCAAGACACCAGACAGAAAGTCGGGAAGCCGGGTCTTACACTTTCCTAGGCCATGTCATCTCCAAAGATGGTTTAGTTGTTGATCCCTCCAAAGTTGAAGTTGTTCTCAATAGGGAGCGACCAAAAAATGTGACTGAAGTTAGAAGTTTTGTGGGACTGGCTGGCTATTACAGACGGTTCATAAAAGACATCTCCAAGATCATTGTGCCTCTCACTCGACTCATCACAAAGAAGAACCCCTATGTTTGGAGTGAGGAATGTGAGAAAAGCTTTTAAACATTATAAGAATGTTTGACTTCTACACTTGTCCTCACCTACCTATTGAAGGAGAAGGTTTCTTAGTCTACATGGATGCTTAAGGAATTGGTTTAGGCTGCGTGCTTATACAGAAAGATAAAATCATTGTCTGTTCTTCAAGACAATTGAAGAATCATGAGGTCAACTATCTCGTACATGATCTAGAGTTGGCCATTGTAATCTTTGCATTAAAGATTTGGAGACATTACCTATATAGTGAACGATTCACTGTCTATTCAGTTCACAAAAGTTTGAAGTACCTATTCTCTTAAAAGGAGCTCAATATGAGACAAAGAAGATGGCTAGAATATTTAAAAGACTTTGATTTCAACATTCAATACCATCCATGCAAAGATAATGTTATGGCTAATTCTCTTAGAAGAAAACCCATGGCATCTTTATCCAGTCCAGTTCGTGGCAAGATGCAATTGTTAGAACAATTTACCAGATTAGACTTGAATATTGAATAGAGAAATAATTGTGTCTTGGTTGCCAATATCAATATTCAATCTGACATACTTATGGAGATCAAAGCTCAGCAAGAAAATGACCCATTCTTGGTTCATGTTAAGGAGACGTTAATAGAAAAACCAGACTTTGGCATGACTGAGGATGGAAGACTAGTATTACAAGGAAGGACATGTGTACCTAACAACAAACATCTTAAAAAGAAGTTAATGGATGAAGCTCATAATACCAAATGCACTATCCATCCTGGCACCACCAAGATGTATCAAGACATGAAAAGAGCATTCTAGTGGCCAAACATGAAACACGAAGTAGCTGAACATACTGCACACTGTCTTACTTGTCAATAAGTAAAGGTAGAATACCGACATCGTACAGGTGTACTCAGACCCCTAGAGATTCAATAATGGAAGTGGGAGAGCATTGGCACGGACTTCATCATGGGTTTACCCAAGACTCGTGGTGGACTCGATACCATATGGGCCATCATAGATCGACTAACTAAGTCTGCACACTTTCTACCAATCAAATGTAATTGATCTGTAGATGTATTAGCTGCTCTTTATGTGAATGAAATAGTGAGGCTACATGGAGTTCCATCATCCATAGTCTCAGATCGTGACCCAAGGTTTACCTCTCATTTTTAGAAAGAACTACAAACTGCACTTGGTACTAAACTCAATTTTATTACTGCTTTCCATCTACAAATAGACGGAAAAATAGAGAGGACTAACTAGATTGTGGAAGACATGTTAAGAGCTTACACAATAGATTTTGAAGGCTACTGGAATGAACAATTGCCCTTAATTGAGTTCGCCTATAACAATAGATACCAGGCAAGTATAAAGATGGCTCCATTTAAAGCACTATGCAATAGAAGTTGTAGGTCACTAGTATGCTTGACTAAAGTTGGTGAAGAACAATGGTTAGGTCCAGACATGGTCCAAGCTACCACCAAGGACATCCAAGTCATATGAGATCAGCTCAAGATCGCTCAATCCAAACAAAAGAGGTACACCAACAAGAGAAGGAGAGATCTAGAATTTCAAGTGGGAGATCATGTGCTCTTGAAGATATCTCCTACTCGTGAAATTCGAGGTTTGGAGTCAAAGAAAGCTAAGTCCGCGATTCATTGGCCCTTTCGAAGTTCTTGCAAGGGTTGATGAAGCTGCATATCGACTGATGTTGCCTCCACATTTAGCATTTGTACACAATGTATTCCATGTTTCCATGCTCAGGAAGTATGCGTACAATCCTATCCATATTATATGCCATGAAGACTTGGTATTGCACAAGATATGACATATGAAGAGAAGCCAATCTGGATACTGGATTGGATGCTGCAACAAATTTGGAATCGTTCCATACCCGTGGTTAAAATTCTACCGAATAATGTGGAGTAGATGAAGACACATAGAAACTGGAATCAACAATGAGGCGAAACTACCCCGACTTATTTGGTAAGACATTCTCCTTGTTATGATCATATGAATTTGGGCACAAAATTCTTTTAAGAGGGGGATGATGTAGCAACCTGCTAATTAAAAATAAATAAATCAATTAAAAATCATAAATAAAAGTGAATAAATTCAAAATATAAAGAAAGAAAAAGGGGTAAATTAAAACCCATTAAGTAAACTAAGTATATGGTTGTATAATTGACCCATACATGAGTTATTTGGCCAAAAGTAAGAGTCCAAATGATGGATTAGAGATAAATAAGTCAAAATTCCTAACTAAATTATTGACAAACTAAAAGGGGCAAGTAAATCCCTTTACAACTCATGAAATTATCTAATTAAGAGTCACAACCTCAGCCTAACCCAATAGCCACAAAGTTTGGCCCTATCCTGATAAAAAAATTGAGATTTAGATGAGAGAAAATTAGAATAAATATAGAAAACTCGTAATTAAAGGAGAATTGGTGCTTTAGAAGGACTCTTCAACCCTAAACCTATAAAAAACACCTCAATCTCATCTAGGGCCAACCCTATTAATCCTCTAAGACTTGAAGGATGAGGAGAATAGGACATTGGTGGGGAGATTCGAGGAGGAGAAGGCTTCCAAGGAGTTCTTCAAGCATTCTTTGAGTTCTAGTCCTAGGAAGTTCACAGCGTCCAAAGGTAGACAATCTTTCAAGCAAAATCTAATTAATCTCATCCATAGATAGTCCATGATCCTAGTAACAAAAGCTCCATGTTTTCCCCAATTTCTATTATGCCAGGTATGAGTATTTCATGCTCAACAGTCGGCTATTGACATATACCCGAACTCTCTTGTTGGATCACAAACTTTATGAAATCTATGTTTATTTACTTGATTCTTGTTTCTATCATATTTAGAATCCTGTTAGTATCATTTTAAAACTAGTTCCATGTTTTTCCGTGCTTTATATACTAAGATCCAAGCTTTTTCCTTTAGCCCTATCGACCCGGGTTCTCTGCACTGAGAACACGATTGAAACAGCGGACGCCACACTGTCGCGACCACCTAATATATGTGGTGACAGCATTGTGATCACTAAATGCACCGCGATCTTAACGAGTCGCCCATAGAGGTCGTGTTAAGACTTGTAGCCAAAAACCCTAATTTATGTACCACATATTATCATGTTGAGACTCGTTGTTAAATTCATGTAATTACTATAACAAAGTAACCAATGTCATTTAATGTTAAACATGCATTAATCCTCTTTTAAAGGACATGCACATGACCTAAATTCCAATCTCTTGATTTTGTTTCACATGAACACACCAAAAACCCTATCTTTCTGCCATGTGATGTTCAAGAAATTAATTCATAAAATATTTGATAAAGTATTGAATTTATTTCATATTGATTCCTTTTAATTAAAGGACTTGTTTATGTTACCTATCATTCGATTTGGATATCGTTAACGATGCTCCTCTACCTTCGAGCACTCAAGGCAAGGCAAGCAATGTTTCTATACAGTTTTCTTGACTTGGATGAGCTCTCCATCATGTATGACATCCTGTCGGACTAGTAAATCCTTCTTCATGACTTCGGTAAGACTCCTTGGCTACGGCATACGTCCATGGCCGACGAACTGGTTGTACCCTCAAGTCCTATACACTATTAGGGATCATGCTGAACTTTTTCTGCATGATCCAAATGGCCTTAGAAGTCTCTCTATTAACACGACCAGCATCTAGGTCATGACATTGTCACGACCAGTGCAGGGACCGCAACATCTTTTCCTTATCGCGACTGACCCCCCTATCGTGACCTTGTTGCGACCAGGGAGAGGGGTGAGACTTCTACTAGACTACCAATACCAATTGCGTGTTGTGCAACATATACTATCGCCTATATTAATTGTCCTTTACATGCATAACTTGTAGTTCTCATCTAAATCTCTCTATACTCTCATCTATTCAAGTTCTCCCTATACTCTGATCCATTTCTTCTTACTCTCATCTATTCTTGGTACTCTATTGGTCATTGACTGATTGTCTAAAGATAATAAATATGATAAATATCTGGCAATAAAAGGGGCCCGAACTGGTCTTAGGAGGTGCACCCAAAAGAGCTAGTGCCCGCAAGAGTTAATTGACCAAAGTGTTTGGCATTACACTCAAGTGTTATCTATCTCGACTCTCTATTGACAATCAAAATATTATACTATACTCGACTCATTGTACTATGTGCTATTGCATGCTATTTTATGCTATTTGTGCTATGACCATCCTACTCTTTATGTTATACTTGAAAAACGTGCTATTTATGTTATTATTCTCTCAACCTTACTTGACTCTCTCTATCATTAGTTACTCTCCTCTTTAATATAATTGATTATTTAAAATATGCCTATCTACGAGATATTAAGTCCTATTGAGCATTATCGTTCATCCTGCGTTATTTGTGATATGTTTTCAAGTGAATATGATGATGAGGACCACACTCATGAGGATGGGGACAAGCAAGTTCAAGAGTGACCTTTTAGAATTTAGTATTGTTAGTTGTGTTTATTTAAATGTGATGAAGTTCTCTAGGCCCATAGATATGGCTCTGAATTAGCGAATGTAATAGACATAGTGGAATGATTAAATGAAATACATTTGATTTAGTATTGCTCAATTGTCCAATACCGTTCGAGGCACTCTATGGGAGGAGCTATTGATCACCAATTTGATTGAGAAAAGTTGGTGAAAAACAACTCTTAGGTCTTGAGTTAGTTCGAAGCGCTACAGAAAATGTAAAGATCTTCAGAGAAAGGTTAGTTGTTCAAACAAGATAGAAGAGTTATGTTGACACAAGGAGGGATCTAAAATTTCAAGTTGGGGACCATGTATTCTTAAACGTTTCCCCAAGTCGTAGAATATGAAGATTTGGCATTAAAAACATGCTTAGCCCAAGATTTATCGGCCCTTTTGAAATTCTGGAAAGGGTTGGCGAAGTTGCCTATCATCTTGCTTTACTTTCACAAATTGAGTGAGTACATGATGTATTTCATACATAAATGCTAAAGTATGTCCATGAACCTTATCACATCACCCCATTCTGATGACCTAGTTGCAAAAGGACTTGATGTATGAGCAGAAGCCACGTAGAATACTAGTTCGAAATATACATCAATTAAGGAATAAAGTCATTCCTATGATCAAAGTCTAATGGCGGAAATGTCTAGAGCAAGAGGCAACATGGGAGACGGAAGAATCAATGCAAAGGAAATTTTTAGAACTATTTATAAGTGGATCTCCCCTTCTTACGTATATCATGTCTATGAATTTGGGGGATCTAATTCTCATAAGTGGGGGATGATGTAACACCCTGAAAAATTGAAATAATAAAAAGTAATATCTAGATTAAGATAATAGATTAATTAATAGACAATAGTGAGGCTTGATTAAACAATGCCCTTACAATGCATAAAAGTAGAAACACTATTATCACATGTATAAAATTGATCCAAAAATTAAATAAAAATTATAGTTAAACTCCTAATGATGTTTACCAGCATTCCATAAAGACATTTCTCCCAATTTTCTTGGGCTAAGAAACAAAATAATTGGGAATAAATATCAAATTTTAGTACTACTCATTTGGGCTTACTTTAAGAGGACTAATTAGATTTAGAAACTAGTTTATTGGGCTTCTCAATTGGCCCAAAATTAAGACTTACCAAGAGAGGACGTTTCTAAACTTTTTTGACTCTAATTGAGGTAGGACATCTTAGAATTTGGAAGGAAATAATAGAAATTTGTCACCCTCCAATCCTAGCCGCAATAGGACTCTAAATCAACTTGACCTTTATAAATAACCCTCTAAAACACTTGGGGGATAAGTTGGCTACTTGTTGGGTCATGTGGAGGCGTGCTGGGGCTTCAAGGGAGGAGGATTTTACCCCCAATCCAAGCCTTCTTTCTTCATTCTAGTTCTACTTCAACTTGCTACACCTTGGACTTTGCATTACCCAAATGTAGGTGATCTTGGGATCAAACGTAACAAGACCTATACCATATAAATCCTCATCGAGTCTAGAGTGTTTAGAACATATTTTGCCCACTTTTCATGCATCGAGTCAGGAGTATTAAGAGTTTTCTATTTGACCTGTGATTTTAGAATTTTTATGATGAAAGCCCAATTTCTTCATCCATATATTGTTTTGATTAAAAAAAAAGGTGTAGAAATCTTATACTTCAAGTTTAAAACAAGTTTCATATTAAGTATTTTTTCAAAAATGTCATGAAATTGGCTTTTAACCCAAAAGAATGAAATTGTGATTTCTACGTGCAGACCAATCGCCATGGATTGGGTTTCTTGAAAGGCGTCCACTGTGGTGGATGCCATTTAAGCACTGAAAGGCATCCACTTTAGTGGACATGTTTCAGCCCTTTGAGGGCATCCACCCTAGTGGTCGCCTATTGCAATTCTTTGTAGTTCTCCCCCGGATTTGATACATGTGTGTTCCACGTCTCGTAGGTCCGACGTCTCCTTGTATATAGGCCTTCAGATGACTTGACGTGCATTTGAAACATAATGATTTTGATCATTGAACGAGGTTTAAAAATGTATTTTTGATTATTTTACACTTTTTGGAATCACGCCAACTATACTGGATGCAATTTTACCACTTGACAATGATCCGAGATTTCATTAATTCCTCTGTATTAGATCTTTTTGTAGACTTCTTTAATGCACTATTCCTACTATTTTGTGTTTGCCTAGTGCCCTAAAAGTCACCAACCACATGTAAAAACTTAAATCATCCTAAAAGCTATTCTAATAGATCTGCTGATTTGATTTTTTTCCCTCATTGTGTGACTATCCCTAATAATTCTCTGATATTTCTGTTTGATGTAAAACTGAAAGCTTAAAGTGGATAACATGTTAAGTATCATGTTAATTTTATCATGTTAGTGTCTTTTTGATAATCACGCTTTAGTAATTCTTATGTACTTTCCTTATTTGAAACTTGCTTTAATTAGACATTTCTTTATTTGATACTTGCCTTATTGCTTAGACTTTTCTAGTTTGGATTTGCCTTGTATCATTGTTTTCTTGTTTATGTTGATTCACTTGCTATCCATATATTGAACACTCATTTAGGCACATTTTTATTTTTCACGCACTACACACTTGCACAAATTGGGCAACCTCTCTTGACGAATTAGAACCTTTCTGTTGGACATTCTATTCGGGTAGACTAAAAATCGTTTTGTTAATTAAGACCTTAAGTCTCTGTACTACATAAATTTCTTTATAGAGACCGAGCCGGTTGTGCTATTGAAGTTCTCTAGAGATAGTGTGCACTTCTCTCTCTCATCTTATTTTCTTAGCGATAGTCGAAATTGAATGACAAGACACTAATAGATTATTGAACTTAAATAAACATACATCATTGATCTATCCGATTGACACTTTACAATCTTAAGCAATATAACTTGAATCCTCTAGAGATGATCATTCACTCGTGTCATTATTGAATTCTTGAACGTATATTATTGGCCATACTTGGTTGTCATGTGGATATCAACAATTAATAAGTGAAAGATGTAAGACCGAGTATGGAGAGTGTGCAAGGGCTCTAATCTAGCCCCCTCAATAGAGAGTCGGAAATATACTATTAACCATGAGGCATAATGATTATTGATGTCGTATTACGCTAGGAACAAAGTTCATGAATGTTTGATATATCCACAAATTGCTCGTTTGCTTGTTTACACTACATGTTTAAATTGCTCGATTTATGGAAAGTTCATGATTGATATTCTTGCTCTATTGAAAGTACATTCTTGTTGTCTTAAAAGAGCCAACTCATGATCTAGCTTACTAGAATAATCTAGTGATATTCTTGTTATATTGCAATGCAATTTTTTTGGCAACCCTACTTGCATACTTGTTCTTAAATCTAATACTCTCTCTCTTTCTAGCTATGTTTTATTGACTTTCTTTTGCATTACATTTTATCTTGTTATACTCGTGCCTTCTTGTGTAAAATGCTAAACACTTATATTTGCCCAAAGATGTAATTCCTACTGAGCAAGTGCACTCATACCTATTTCTTTAACATTTTAGGTAACACTTATGTGGACGAGGAGAATCCGGCTAGCGATGGGAATGCGTTCGAGTGATGAGCGTGGCAACTACCCTATAGTAGTCTTTGCTTTCTATTTGAGAATAGATTGATATAGCAGTTAGCGAGGAAAAATCATGTGTGCTTCTTCTTTATTGTCTCTTTGTGTGAGTCGCTAGTACAAAGTTGTAATAGACATATTTATAAGCTTTGTAATAAAGTTAAGTTGCTGGAGGATTTTAATGTTAAGACAATTCATGTCTGTGGTGTTATTTGAATGTGAGTTGGATAAAGGTTTATTTGTCGACTGTTCACGTCTCAATATTTTTTTACTATTATATTTGAGACGTGACAATTTGTCCTTAATTTTCAGGGGCTCTCACCGAGCTAAATGTTTGTGGGGGGGGGGGGGGGGGGGTGTCATATGGGTCCGTAGCAGTTCTTAATTTGGGCTTGGCTTATTATTTGGTTCTTCTTGGGCAGCCCATATTGAAGTAACAAGGCCGGCTTCATTCAGTTATGGGGCCTTGTGGGTTGAGACATGTGTGGTGAGATTCTCCCTGTCCAAAAGCTTTTGTTGAAATATGTATTTTCCGATCGCATATCACGTTACTTGAACGATGTATTAGGTTGAGACATGTGTGGTGAGATTCTCCCTGTCCAAAAGCTTTTGTTGAAATATGTATTGTCCGATCGCATATCACGTTACTTGAACGATGTAAACTGTAATACTACAGGCAGAACAACACCGTTGGAGAGCAGAATAACAGTGAACGGAGACCGTGCGCCCTACTCTCAACAGACCACCATTTATCTATATATATATATATATGATATAGGGCATGAGAGAGAGGGAGAGAGAGAGAGAGAGTATGCTGTCCTACATTCATAAAAGTACTGGAGGGTGGACAAAAGTGGGGCAATATATAGAATGGGGGTTCTAGATGCCCCTATCCTGTTAGGTCGTGAAGCATCTGAGCCCCCACGAAGTTCCTGTAAGACGGATTCTGTACGTCCCCGTCCAAGATGGAGAACTGCATCGGCTGGTAGTTGTCAATCGCCTCCTTGGAGAACAAGAGGGAACTCTGGGAGGGCGGGATGAAGGAGAAGCTCATGCCTACACCATTGTTCTGCTGCAAGCCCAGTGTCAATGACACAGTACTGCTGCCCAAGTGGTGCTGGCCGCTGCACTCGCCGGATGACAAGTCCACGTCGAGCACGCCGAAGTTGTTGTCGGGCCTGGCTAGCTGCTGCGGCTGATGCTGATAAGTGCGCGAAGCGGGGAAGCAGGCTTCCTTGCAGCCGCCTATGACCTCTCTGCGCTCCGACTTGTGGCTGCCGACGACGACGGAGGAAAGAGAGTCGGCGTCGCTGCCATCGAGCAGCTTCTTGTCATCCTGCAGCTGCCGCTGGGTGACAACTCTGGGGTTAGGGTTTTGGCTTTGACTGGGTAGGCGGCCATCCACTTCAGCTATGTTACTGTGCGCGGAATGGAGGGCTGGCTCCTTCGTCTCCTCCGAATACATCTCCTCCACCATTGGCTTCCAAAGCCTCACTCTTGCGTTTATGAACCAGTTACAGACCTGTTAGTCACACCAGGCATGCATCACCACTTATAATCGCATATGCCCTAGCTCTATTACAGACTGAGCTCAAATTTCTAAATAATGTCGAGTAACGAAAAATCTGGGTTGTGAACCGGCGTGTTAAGCATATGCGACAACTTTCTACAGACCTAGTTAACATATCCGGTAAATACGTCGGAAGCTCAAAACGTATATCGACTAACAATGTTCCTAATTAACGACAGCAAACTTATAAATGGGAATAGCGATCGAGGTGATCGAGAGGATCTGTAATCAGAGCAAGTCCGGCAGGCCATGAAATGAAGTTGAGACGCATTAAATATCATTCCTGGTTTTTAAATTAAAGATCAGCGAGAGGAGCGGAGGGGGGGCGAGGGGGTTCGGTTCAAGATAGGGACGTGCCTGGCTCCTGGAGAGTCCCGTCTGTCGGGCCAAGATGTGCTTATCGACGTCGCTAGGGTACCTGCCACCAGCAAGTTCGATAATTAATATTGAGTACTGTGATCAGGAAATGTTAACATGAAAGTGTGAATTTTTTTTTTATATCTTAATTAAAAAATAACTCCGGACTATTAAACAACAAGTACTACACATTAATTATAATCCGCAAAAGAAAAAAATTGGGAACACAAAGACGTATACTGGAAAATATAATTGACATGTACGTACGTATAATTGCATGGGGTACATGCTGTAAAAAGATCGAGAAACCGGCCATATCTAGAATTGTTAAGTCGATCGTGCGGCCGGCAGTCACACTAAATTTTGGTTGATTTAACTACAGCTTATTGATTCTTATTTTTCGTAGCAGGCTAGCTAGGTCCCCTGGCAGCCAGTTCACACTTAAAACTCCGCGCCTCGCAGACGAAAGGCTCCTGCAAAGACCGACCCAAGTGTGAACAGTAAAGCGGTAGGTGCTTGAATGGGACTGATAACAAACGGACTCCGCTGGAGTCATCTCTTTCCTTTTCTGGTCTCTATCTTATCGTGTTCTTCTTGCTTGGCTAATAAACAGAGGGCAATTTATAAAGTGCTTCCCCCCCCCCCCCCCAGGTAATAATATTAATTATTGCTTTTCCTTACTGTATTCAGGTAATTGAATATACATACGTTTATCATTAAGGCATCTATGTATTTGCTGCGCGCGTGCGAGTGTGCATGTGTGCGTTGGTGCGGTGAGGGGGGGGGGGGGCTAGAGAGAGAGAGAGAGAGAGAGAGAGAGAGAGAGAGAGAGAGAGAGAGAGATGGAGAGTTACGGATGAAGGAAGTGTTCGAAGAGCCACGCTCGGAGGACCGACACCGAGCGTTCTGGCAGGCCCCTTTGGGGACGCCAAGGGTGGGTCTCCATCACGCCGGCATGCTGGAATTCCTTCGGTCGCCGGATGTAACGGACGAGCAGCCGGAGCCGTGGGGTCTCGCCTCTCGTCATGCCTGGTGCAGTAACAGGGTCCTTCTCACCAATAGCGTTCTTGGTCTCACTGATCTGTCCGACGATCCCATCCCTTAGACACCTAAAATGCCTCGACATTGCCTTGGACGCCAGGGTGGAGTAGACTCTGGCGGCTCCATCTCCAGCCGCGGCCTCGAAGGACGATACCAGAGCCTTCATCTGCTCACAGTACATCCTATATCTCCTATCCAGCTGAAATATATCCAACAAAAAGGACAGTGCAAATTAATAATAAAGAATAGGATCAGAAATGATCAGCAGAAAACAGAAAATTTAAACTAACTTGGTAAAACTTTCATGCGTAGCACACATATAGCGAAGTACTGGAGAATGTAATGCCCAGGATCATCACGAAAGTGATATTGCAAGAGTAGTGTGTAAACTGCGAACTGGTGGGGGTGAACACATACTAGCTAGGAGACCACCATATATAAGTCATACTGTAAGAGAGGTGAGCAAATTAAACAGTAGCTAGGTTCATGAGGTCACCCACAAATAATTGGTTTATGTATGCTGCATTACCATGCAAATCTCCATCAATGGCCTGATGCGAGCAAGAAGAGAAGGGGCCGGTTACTTAATCACCCAGTGGTAGCTAGGATGGAGAACGTCGGAAAAGAAATTAGTTTCATGGTTCATCTGTGGATATATATGGTTAATTATGAACTGCTAGCTAGGGTTTTGATATATATGTTGCCATTCCAGGTCGAACGAAACAATGGTTTCCAAAAGTAAACGGGAAGGCCAAGGCAGATCTATATATAATAATCGTCTCCCCAGCCAGGCGCATGTATATAGGAGACTGTTTTACGGTAGTTCTGCCGCCGGTTAGTCGAATTGAATCAAATAACATGCTTCGCAGGAAAGGAAAAAGGTCTACCCAGGTGCGCCATTCATTACGTAGGATCGATCCAAAGGAATTACGGTAAACCTAAACACTCACAAGAATGTCCCTTCTCAATGAAATTAAAATTTAAAAGATAAAAGGATACATGATGAGTGGTTGTGGAGGAGGAACACATGCGGTGGTGGGAACGGAGAGTACTGACCTCTTCAAGCATGGAAACCAGCTTCGCCATGCGTTTCTTGAGCTCCATGATGTCCGATGACAGGAGAAGCCGATGCCGCTGGCCGGCGCAAGAAGAGGGGGAAACCCCTTCTTCTAATTGCCTCCGGGGCTTGTTGTTGGGTCGTTCATTAATGTTATTCGACGACGGTTTGAGGCTGCAGAACTCGTCCAGAAGCTCTTGCACGGGAGCCAAATACTGGGAATTTCTCAAGTACTGGTGCGGGTTCGAGCAGAATCCTGAGGAAGACGACGCCGTACCCAGCTGCGGAAAGAACTGGCACTCCTGCAAAAGAGACTGCAGCTGCTGCTGTTGTAGTTCACCATGGAAACTTGTTCTTGGGAGCAACCCGTAGTCTCTCAAGTTCGATCGTTGCCTCATCCCTTCCCTGAGACCAAAAGGAGGCTCCTGTTGCAACCTGGAGTCCGAGGACTTGGTCTTGCGCAGGGACAGGGAAAGCCTCTGGCTTGGCTGCTCGATCGCGGGCCCTGGCAACAAGCACCGCAAGGAGGAGTCATCTACGAGCGACCTGCCCACCTGCCACGCTGCCAACTCGGGTGTAACCATGAGGGTTTCATCCCCTTGGGCTGCCTCCAACAAAGCATCTGGCCGGTAGAAATTATCTGCCGATGGCTCCTGCATTACGGCCTTTGAGGAGGTTGAAGAGGAAGAGCACGGTTTGTCCGGGGGCCTGCAGGAGAAGGCTTTCCATCCTGCGTTGGCAACTCCAGATTGCGGCGGGCTGAATAGGTTACAGCTGGGTTCCAAGCCGTGCTGCATCTGGTGCGGGTTGGAGTCCATGCCGGCAGTGGAGAAGCCGCCAAGCTAGGATCAAGGAGACGGCGAGCCTTGCTGCTTCCGATTCCGCTTCGCCTAGCTACTGATCATCAACCATGCAGTGGTATTATATATTGGCTTCGGAAGCGCAGTAGTAGACCCCCTCCGTATGAAATTGATCGAATCTCCAATGATCAGTTAAAACACATCTTCCTCGAACCAGCAGGGAAACTGCAGTGAAGATTAACAGTAGAAATTACGACCAAATAATTGAAAGGGGATGTGTATATAACTCGATATTCGTAGACAGAACATGGAAGGAGGGGGGAAGTTTTCGTATTGGCCTGCAGGCATATCTATCGATTGACGAAAAGAATAACAAGGGTTCAAAGGGATCGATCGACGAAAGGATCTGAAGAATCCATAGGCCCACCCACCCACCCACTTACTTGAAGAGCTCTCCCACTCAAACCGCTAGCAGTAATAAAGTGATCAGAATGGATGATCATATAGCCTTAATTTGGAGTTGCAGAAAAAGAGCAAATTTTTTTGAACAATTATATTAAAAGAGAAAAATTAAGGCAAAAAGAAAAAGAGAAACTTTTGTTTGTTTTTCTCTTTTAATATAATATTTTAACTGTGGAGGATGGGCTTCCGTATTATTGGTTGGCGTGACAGACGATGGCAGGAGATCGATGGAAGGGGGTGCATGGTGAGGCATATAGGGCGCTGGGGGGAGAAGAGGCTGACACCTTACTTGCTGCGGAAGTTTAGCGGGTTGCAGATGCCGTCCTCGATCTCCGAGTCTCAGCTGTAGGCGGCCCATATTCGGAAGAGGGGTCGGGCACCCTGCTGCCGCTCCTGACCTTGTTTGATCCCTCCCTTCGATCTATATATATATACTCGATTCGCGATTGGCCCTCGGATTCTCTTCAATCCTCAGAAGCAGGACCGGTTATTTGATTTCACCAAGGCAACCTCCCGGCCAGTGGGGAATCTTCTGATGAGTTGCAAGATGCTGAAAGGCCCTCATCTCCTTCGCCTCTCCATTGTCCTCACTCTATCCACAGCATATATATCTATTGAGATTGCAAGCCGTATATATGTTCCTCTATGTGTGATCATATATACAATAATTCACCTACTTTAATCGTTAAAAGAAGAATTTCTGGAGCATATAATAGATTCCTTTGGTCTCAGTCCTACAGCTAGTCAACGGCCCTCCGACTCTTCATCTCTTCTCTATCAATAGCTAAGTATTTAAATATTTTCTCTCAGTAAATTAATTGCATAACTAAAGAAAGAGAAAAAGCACCCAGAATCACCGGATTAAGGACCGCCTTTGCGATTGTTTTCTTGAACCCAGCACACGTTCTGCCATTAATATATATATATATATATATATATATATAACATAGGATTTGGTAGGCGATCCAGCTGGCGGGTGATCAGAAAACAAGCCGAGACCGGGAGTTCTGTTCTGTCCCCTATTGATATCTTCTGGCTTTGGCTCTCCCCATGATTGAGGCCCTTGACTTCGTCCCGCATGCATGCAATTGGCTTCAGATCATCTGTGATCTTTGTAACTCTTCCACTCACGCTCTGTTCTCTCTCTCTCTCCCTCTGGGTGTTATATGAGACAATAAATATTGGACGGTACGAGTAGAGGAGCCGTCAGCTGGGAGGCGACCCACGCTGATGAAACACGAATCCCGGGATCCTCCGAACTGGATGTTTATTACGGAACTCCTTTTCAGACAGGTTTCTACTGTCTCTGGCCTGCGTCCTGCGGTTCCTGGCCTGCCAGAAGGCCCGTTTAGAGAAAGGGGGGGAGTGGAGAGAGAAAGAGAGAGGAACAGCGCGCGCGGGGGAGGGCGAAGAATGGTGGGGACTGGGGGGGGGTGGGGGTGAGTGATGGGCTTACGGTTCCGAGGAAGAGATCTGCGCCGCGGCTGCCGCTATGATATTACAGCAGCTAGCAGGTGCTGCCCCACCCACTAACGATCCATGCACTTGGGGACCATGTACACAGAAGACAGAGATCATGAGAAGCAGGGTATAGCCTACATAGACATCGGCTGGGGCTGCATCATAGGTTCAGTAGCCGCAGGGGAGGAGATATGGAAAGGAAGGGGAGGAGGAGAAAGAGAGGGGGTGGAGGGAAGAGATCCATCAAGAAATACAACTCGATTAGGTGGGTTTTGTTTGTGTGTGTGTGTGAGAGAGAGAGAGAGAGAGAGCGAGCGAGAGAAGGGTAGAGGAAGACAGGTGAAGTGGAATACAGAGAGAATTGGATGCGTCTGTAAAATATTCTGAAACAAAGGGAGGCGGTGGTGTGGTCCCCACCCATACCAAATCGCCTTTTAACAAATTAGAAATGGTTTAACTACCTATATACACCATAAAAAATCACAAATTACCCACATACCCCTAAGTTTATGTAAAAGATCCGTATATCCTTAAAAAATCAAAATACACTCCTTCATACGCCTACCGTTCGACGGTCTGTTACTATTGTTAACTAGGATGGTAATTGTACATGTAAAAAGACTAACCTACCCCTAACACAGTAACTGTTGTTTACCAATCATGTTAGGTTTCGAAGCCCCACCCTTGGTTACCCCTTTGGGCTCCATTCTAGGGTTCTTGAATGATCGATCGGCCCCTTTGCATCCGACGACGAAGGTTGCTACTGCGCCGTCGGAATAGGGAGGGGAACTGACGACGAAGCCCTCCCTAAATCTCTATTACGTCACCGAAATAGGGAGGGGAACCGACGACCAAGCCCTCTCTAAATCGTTGCTATGTCGCCGGAATAGGGACGAAAACGTGGGAGAGGACTAAAGCAGACTGGCCTCATTGAAGACAACGTTGGTGAGGTATGAACCCTTTCTATGTCCCATACCTATGTCTATTTGTTTGTATGTGCTTTCTCTAGTTATATCCCTCCTCTCTCCCATGAATGTGGTCCCATGTGTCCAGTGCTTTGGATGCTTGTGAGAGAAAGACTTTTCCCACATGTGTCTGATTGGAGGTGTAGACACCACTATCCCACCATCTTCCTCACTATGGTGGGAATATAATATTATGCACATGCTTATTGAATATTCCACATTCATGTCTCAGTAAGACTTAGTGTCAGACACTTTGCACATGCTTATTGAATAGTCCATCTTCATTTCCCACTAGGACCCATTATCGAAGACTTTGCACATGTTTATTTGACTATTTATTGATTTGTATTTGATAGCTTTGTCACAGGTACTATGGATGAACAATATACAATTAAGTTGTATTATGGTGGGCATTGGAAGGTGGTGATTGGTGAAGATGGTCAGTCTAGATTGTCTCCTAGTGAATTTAGACAGAAGTCCTTTACATTGACCAAGGATTATTCTAACTACATGGAGTTGCAGTTGGTAGCAAGTGGGCCATTTAAGGAGCATATATAGGTTGATCAAAATTGTACTTTGCGGTTGAAGTGCCCACTAGCAGCAGGAATAGGAAATTTTTTAACTTGGACAGAGATGAGCATATATTACGAATGTTTGACATGTGCAGTAACAATAAGACAATTAAGGTGTTTGCTAGTCAGGATTGCTCGGCAGTACCAATAGATGTTCAGGAAGTTGAAGAAGAAGAAGATTTATATGTTGTTGGGGTTGATGAAACACTAGGAGATGGAGAGGTTACTTTAGAACAGGCATCAGATGGGGATGTAAGAACTTATAATAGTGAATACACTCCAGGCTCAAATTCAGATGAAGAGTTTGTAGATGAATTTGATGATGATGATGATGCAATAGGTGACCAATTGGCAATTTAATGATGTCAATAATGACTGAGGGGGCATTGTATGATAATGTTCAAGTATTTAGACTAGCTTTGTCCCAATTTGTAATAATGAATGAGTTTGATTTTAAGTACATCCGATCAGAGCCTCTATGTGTGACTGTTACTTGTAAAGCAAGTAATTGCTCTTGGAGACTACATGCTTCCAAACTAAGAGATAGCCACACATTCCATGTAAAGAATGTACAAGGTCAACACGCTTGTGTTTTAGAAAATAGGCGAGGGAATCACATGGCAACTAAGAATTGGATTGTCTACCAAATAGTTCCCTGGTTAAGGAATGAAGGGGATCTAAGGGGGAGAGAGCTTCAAAGAAGGCTGTTGGGTCGAGATGGCACTATAGTTGTCCTAGAGGGGGGTGAATAGGACTTTATGCACTTTAAAAATTATCTGAAAGCTAGATAACACTTAATAGAGTCATTAGTACTTAGTGTGATGTGTGTGAAACAAGTGTAAACTTGGCGGAAATAGTCACACAAAGGCACAAGAGATTTTATCCTTGTTCGGCCATTCCCACATGGAAGTCCGACGTCCAGTCCCCAAGCAACCAATTGAGATTTCACTAACTGCCAAGTGCACTTGGCCTTCTCTCAACTGAGAGGTAATACAACCACTTGCTGACCCGCAAGCCTTCCCTTCACTAAGGGGTACAAGACCACCTACACCAGCAGGTCTTCCCTTCACAAGAGGGGCACTGTAGGATACAAACCCCCTGCGGGTTATCTTACACAGAAGTTGAAAGCTTGTGTGTTTGCTCAACAGAAATGAGCAAACACAGAGATTCAAAAAGAGAAAACAAATGAAAGTTGAGCTCAAGCTCTTTTTGAAACAAAAAGGTGGACGGAAGAGAAACTGAAATGCAGTAATCCACTAAGGGAAGAAGACTTCTAATTGCCAATGGAGAGCATGAAGTCGAAGACTGAGGAGTGGCTCTCTTTCTCCTTAAGTGGATCTTCTAGCTTTCAGATGGGAGTGGAGTGTGAGCTTCTATGTCTTCTATCTTCTTCTATTCATCCATGTTACTTTTTTCTGGTTCAAGCTTCGGCTTCTATATATAGATATGGACTTCAAAAAATTTTCCCGTTTGAATTTGGCCATGGGAAGCTAGCCGTTTGAAGGAGATAGCCGTTGAACCTTTGACATCTTGAGACTGCTTGAGATGACCTTCAGTCTTCAATTTAGAGAGTCTCAAAATCTTCAAGATAGATTAAAGTTCTGCAAGCTCCATACCCACGACTGAAAGCTTGAGCAAGCACTTCAGTGGGTAGCTATGCATCTGAAAACATTATAAAAACACAGATACCTCCATACCTTGGAGGTTGGTGAGATATATAAAAATATAAAGCAAGTAAGCTTAGACAGATAGAAGGTCAGAGCATTTAAGGTTCAAACAGATGCACACAATCTCTTTCTGAAAGTCATGGGGTTTCTGACAGTGGTAGGTAGGTTCTAACAGATAGCCCATATAGCTTATACCTGTCAAGCATTTAATTTCTTGTCTATCTGTCGAACAACTTATCTTCCTGTCAGTGGAAGGGATAACAAAATATATCTACATCTTTTACAGATTTCAAAAAGGATATTTCACAGATGAGTAAATTTGAATAAAATAAATTTTCCCACCAAAAGGTAATTTGAATTTTATATAAACTGCAGGAAATATGATTTATAAGACTTAAGAAAACTATCTTTATGTAACAGATATTTCAATGCAAAACTCATGTAATGATTACATTAAGTTGTGCTTACTGATAGAAACACAAAAGATCATCTAAGTACATGTATACAGGTTGATATGAGAAACTTTGACTTTTAGATGCAATCGATGTTTCATATAGGCAATCGATGTTTGAGTGTAATCGATGTTTGAATGTAATCCATGTTGAAATGAAGTCGATGTGAACATAATCCATGTATAAGTGTAATCGATGTTGAGGCATAATCGATGTTGGAATGAAGTTGATGTCCTAGATGAAATCGTTGTTGAACGGAGTCGATGTTTGAGTGAAATCGATGTTCAACTGAAATCGATGTTGAATGGAGTCAATGTTTGAGTGAAATCGATGTTTAACTGAAATCGATGTTGAATGGAGCTAATGTTTAAGTGAAATCGATGTTCAACTGAAATCGATGTTGAATGGAGTCGATGTTTGAGTGAAATCGATGTTGAAGTTGATGTTTGAGATGAAATCGATGTTGAAGTTGATGTTTGAGATGAAATCGATGTTGAAGTCGATGTTTGAGATGAAATCGATGTTGAAGTCGATGTTTGAGATGAAATCGATGTTGAAGTCAATGTTTTTGTATAGAATCGATGTGGACTTCAAAAAAATCTGAGGAAACCAGCAGCTATCGACAGGCAGGTTGCATCTGTCGACAACCCAGCCCCTGAATCAGAAATACAGTTCTGGAAGACACATATGTTGTAGTACCTCTCGACAACTGATGAGCATCTGTCGATAGCCGCCGTTAAGTTGCCACACGTGAGCAACAAGATGTGACATACAGTGTACGCTGTGGACTTAGAGAAATTTTCGTCAGTTAGAAAATGCACCAATCAAATATAGTGTTTATCACATATGTTTTTCTGTAATCTTAGTATAGTGCATTTGAGGATCATTTATGCAGACAGTTATGCACTCATTGAATGTTCAAACTTATACATGAAATGCATGAGTTTTCAGATTAATATCATAACATGATATGACATAAACATAAGATTTATTTAGTCATGAGTTTTACTTATCACCAAAACATGAGGTAAACAAAAGAGTGGTTCAACAATCCCCCCCCCCTTGGTGATGACAAAACTCATGTGAATTTTCTTGAAATGAGATGTTTGAAACAGAAAATTCATAAATAAAATACTCTCCCCCTTTTTGTCAATTAACCAAAAAGGAAGGATCTTGCCATTTGCATTTTCTCCCCTTTTTTTTGTAAAGACTTCTTACCAGTATGTTGAAGGAGAGGGGTTCAACAATATTTGTCACGAACATGTAACTCTCCCTTAGTGTATGCTCCGCCTTAATATGAGGCTCCTTGTAACGGCCTCGAAGCCCACACCCTCGGCTCCCACCAAGGATCCAACCATCGGCACCGCCGCCCACGGGCCCGAAGACTCGAAAGGGCTAACGGACCAGTCTAACAAGATATGTAATGGAGATAAATAACAACTAAATGCACTAAAAAGTACCAACAGGCGAAGGAGAGAGTCCAACACAGTGTACAAGTCTAGTACAGTCCCAAAGTAGTAAAGTACAAGTGCAGAAAGTAAAGGGGATAACAGGTCCCTTAGGGGCATACCCAAGGGTGAAGTACACAGAACTGGGGGAACACTGCTCACGGAAGACACCGTCTACTACGGCCTCGTCACCTCAGCCCGCTGCAGAACGTGCTGTTATGGAGCCTCACCTGCAAAGGTGGGAATAAGCTTCACAAAGAAGCCCAGTAGGGACTACCAATCTCCCACTAGTTCTAACAGCAGAATAGATCTATATGTGCGATAATTAATTAAAGTAGTAAATCTATCCTACTAACAGAGTAAAGTGCGGAAGCGTAAAGAAACTACACGGTCTATGGTCTAAGCTAAATGTCGAGACCGAAAAACCCGTGTAAACCATGGCAATGGGAAGAACCCAAAGCTGTAACACAGACAGTAAACAACTGCCTAGACAAACGCACTAGCTACAGAACACTACACTATTCAACCGGTCAGGTGCGCCACGCGCCTTACCCTCAACCGACAGTCCATGTCTAGCACCTCCCGTCGGAGTGAGAAGCGGAACTAAAGTAACCACAACTGACGTAGTCTGGCCGGACTACGGTCCCACGCCTGGCCCCTCTAAATGGTTCCGGAACCACATAGTGTGACGGCCCTCATTATACCGGTACGGTTATACCAACCCACGTCGGTATAACAAGTGCTGCCACAGTGGGACATTTACCCAAACGATACATACAGCTGAGATACACGCGAATATACAACAGAGTAGCGGAAGTAAAAGAGAACTATCTCCATTCATTCATCATCCACATTAACCATACATAAATTTTCACAATTAACAATGAGGAACTAAGAGCTCACATAATTTAAATTCTGAAATAGGATTACAAAATGTCCACATAATACATTCCTTTCATGATAATTCTAATACAATGTTCCAAATACATACTATGAAGTACACAAATCACAAAGAAGCTCAACAACTAGCTAGTCTCCGCGCTCGGAGTCCGTCTCCACCGTCTCCTCAAGCGGTGTCGTGTCACCAACTATACCTGTACGCCGAAGCAAGGAGTGAGTCCAAGGACTCAGCAAGCAACACTCACTCATGTGTACACTTAGAAGTCCTAATGGTTTCTACATGCACATTACAATTAGCAACACATAGCATGCTAGTCAACTCAAGTTTTCAGCCTATCATGAACATTCTACAATTTTATACATAACTCATGCTTTCAGATTTCTAAAATAAACTTCACCTATCACATGGTCTATATCAATTACTCATGAAACTTAATCTTTAAAGAATCAAACATGAGAGCTATCAACATGAACAATTTACATGCATGAAAGGTAACGCAACTGGCATGGGTTTTACACATTTTTAAAACATACATGAACCTTTTTACATGCTTTAGGTTGCTGATTTCACATGATTCAATGGCTATAATCTACACATGAGAGCTACAACGTTGCTTAAAACATATCACATGAACATCTATCATGCTATTTGCACACATATTCATTAGTTGTCCCTAACATGGAATCTAAACATTTTTGCACACATAATATAAGAATAATAACATGCATTTTCTGAATTCACATGGTTTCAGATTTAGTCTCACATGGGTTTCAATAACACATTTACACATCTAGAATTTCACATTTTTCTTTACACTAGTTTTCTCTTTTCACATGGTTACACTTTACACATACACATTCACATGGTCACATACACATTTACACATGGTCACATACACATTTCACATTACACTTTACACATTTTTAGGTGCCGTGACACGTAGTCCAAACCACCAAAGAAGGACATATACACATCACATTACACATAGACGCCATCTAGGCATTCCAATGGCGACTCTTGGACTGCGCAGACCGGGAGAACAAGTTTCCACCCTAACCAGTGGTACTTGTCCACCTCCAGGATTTCCCCCTAATGCCCTTAGGGTCACTTAACACAATGAACTTTCTCAGGGGGACTTTTCCCTGATATAGCTCCACTGCCCTCTACGGAAGCAGTGTCACATTGGCACAGTTACACATTTTCATATTTACCGTTTTACACTTGGTTTTACACATAACACTTCATCTCATTCACTTTCTCACTCACATGAATACCTCTGTTTTTCCTAACATGGAACTACAGAATTTCAAGGTTTAACATTTAGTAAACACACTAATCATGCCGGGTTTAAACAAAATCTAATCACATTAAGATCATATGTACGAATTATCACATTTCACATGAAAACATAACTTTTTATTTACTGATCCAAATGATCCGAAATTTTAACCACATCTGTTTTCGGGTTCTAGATGATACCCTCAATTTTTCAGATTTTTCTGAGCTAATTAGAATTTACAGAAAATAAAAGCCTAATTAGCATACTATGAACAACTTAAATTAACATGGGTCTAACATGTTTTGCAAATTGACCACTTGCTGTTTATACATAAGCTAAACACATATGCATGAACTGAGAATATAAAATTTCCCTAATTCATACATCTATGGATTGAGCCTACAAATCATTCTTACATGCTTTTATTTTACCGAACCAAATATTTCGCAAATACACAAGCATGGATAAATTACCAAAATTTGCAAACACATGTGCTAACCCACTGACCTTCATGATTAGGCTAAAAACACGGCATTCATTACACATTCTAATCAGGAAAACTAAATTTGTAAAATCAACACTTCATGCTCACAAGTTTAAGGAACACCATTTCCACATCCACCAACACACACCATTCATCCACACACCACAAAACACAATATACATAGAGTATAAGGTCTACCATATATCCTCATCACGTAAAACATACTGAAATTTATGTATAAGAGGGACAGAATAGCTCACTGTTCTGTTCAGAAGAACTTGGCGGCGGTCTCTGGCCGCTGACTCAGAGTCAGCGGCATGGTCGATGGACGCCAAGCATAAACTGGACGTCGAGGGACCTTGCCGTCTAACCAGGTCTGTGCAGAAACATAGACCCGGGCTCTAAATCTGGGTGAATTGGAGGGTCTAGGACTCCAGGAAAAATCCTAAAATTCACAAAACCATCCTAGACTCATAAGGGACATCAAGGATAGGTTACTTGCCTTTCAAAAATTCTTCTAAGGGATTTAAAGGCTTGGTGAAGACCTCCTTGGGCAGTCCCAAGAAGTTGCAGAACCTCCCTCTAGATCGCCTTCCTCCGGATTCCTGGGTGATCTCCACGCCGAGGGGATGTCGGGGAAGCCTTCCTCGTTGGTCCAGCAACCTCCTT
Organism: Colocasia esculenta; assembly: GCA_014218235.1. Classification (NCBI taxonomy): domain Eukaryota; kingdom Viridiplantae; phylum Streptophyta; class Magnoliopsida; order Alismatales; family Araceae; genus Colocasia; species Colocasia esculenta. Next base: position 128,206,135 of record CM024755.1, on the reverse strand, counting down.
GCAGCAGGGGGACGCCGAATCAAGGTCCAGGGGTCGGATTTTGGGTTCTAAAATGGGTTTTTCTCACAGCTCACCTAGGGTTTTTTTTTTCTCCTCTATTTCTCCTCTTGCAATGTGAAGTGAGAAGTGGGAGAGGCCAAATTCGGGTTCAGACCTAATGAGAGCCCCTCACCCACTCACCATACCGATTTTGACAAGCTGAGAGCCGTTGGGGGACATCCCCCCAATGGAGGCCATGCCTTGCTCCCGGATTTTCTGGATCTGCAACGCATGCAGGTCAGAGAAGTTGGCGTCCATATCGCTGGACGCCGGAGTTAGTGTTGGCGTCCAGGTCTGGACGCTGACACCAGATAAATGGCCTAGGTTGACGCCAAGGTGGCCTTCGGCTAGAACTCTAATTTATGCAGAAAACCATGCATACCAAGCATATATACATGCAATATACCTATGGTATTGTATCCACACTACATCATGCAATACATACATATTTATGTTTAATAAAACACATGCATACGTAATTATACTAAGTAATATGTACGTAATTATGTACATACACACACAAGCACAAATATTCACACATAATTGCAAATAATGCGACGGAAAATTAGAGGGCCTTACACCCTCTCCCCCTTAAGGAAACTTCATCCTCGAAGTTAGAACAATACTACTCAAACAAAAGGGGATACTTCTTCTTCATCGCATCCTCAAGCTCCCACGTAGCCTCCTCACGTGAGAAGTTCCGCCATAGAACTTTCACCGACGCGATACTCTTGTTCCGGAGATGCTGAACCTTCAGTCAAGAATGGCTACTGGTTGCTCGACATACGAAAGATCTGGCTGGATCTCCACGGGCTCAAGACTAATCACATGAGACGGATCTCGGACATACTTCCTGAGCATAGATACGTGGAATACAGGGTGAACGCTAGCCAAAGCTGGGGGTAAAGCTAGCTCGTACGCCACGTTGCCCAAACGTCTGAGAATCTCATATGGGCCGATGAACCTAGGGCTTAGCTTGCTATGCCTGCCAAATCTGACAACACCTCGAGTAGGCGATATCTTCAAGAAGACATGATCGCCAACCTCGAACTCCAAATCCTTTCTCCTTGTCGGCATAACTCTTCTGCCTATCCTGTGCCGCAACAAGCTTTTTCCTGATAAGCTGAATCTTATCCGAAGTTTCCTGAACTAACTCCGGTCCGATCAACTGCCTATCACCAGTCTCCTCCCAACATAAAGGAGATCTGCAGGGCCTACCATACAACGCCTCGAATGGAGCCATACCAATACTAGCATGAAAGCTGTTGTTGTATGCAAACTCCACAAGAGGTAGATGACGCTCCCATCATCCTTCCAATCCAGAACACAGGCTCTCAACATATCCTCGAGCGTTTGGATAGTCCTCTCGGACTGTCCATCGGTCTGGGGATGAAACGCCGAACTGAGCTTAAGCTCCGAACCTAACGCATCCTGAAGACCCTTCCTACTAAGAGCATCCGCTACGACGTTCGCCTTTCCAGGATGATACTGAAGGTCGAAGTCATAGTCCTTCAAGAACTCAATCCATCTCCTCTGCCTCAGGTTAATTCCTTTTGGGAGAAAAGATACTTCAAGCTCTTGTGGTCGGTAAACACCTCAAATCTGACACCATAAAGATAGTGTCTCCAGATCTTTAGTGCATGAACCACAGCTGTGAGCTCTAAATCATGAGTCGGATAGTTCCTCTCATACTCCTTCACTGACGAGAAGCATAAGCCACTACCCTCTCTTGCTGCATGAGCACACAGCCTAAACCAATCTGAGATGCATCCGTATAAATGGCAAAACCTTCTAGACCACTAGGCAATACCAATACCGGAGCAGAAGTAAGCTTAGCCTTCAATAGCTGAAAGCTACGCTCACATGCCTCAGACCATACGAACTTCTCACCTTTCCGGGTCAGCTTTGTCAAAGGGGCGGCGATGGATGAGAAACCCTCAATGAATCGCCGATAATAACCAGCTAACCCAATAAAACTACGAATCTCCGAAGGGGTCTTGGGAACATCCCAATCCATAACTGCCTGGACTTTTGCTGGATCAACTGCAACACCAGCGCCGGAGATAACATGCCCGAGAAAATGAACCTCACGCAACCAGAACTCGCACTTGCTGAACTTCGCATACAGCTTGTGCTCACGGAGAACCTCTAAGACTAACCTCAAATGCTGACGATGTGTGGCCTCATCCGGAGAATAGACCAACACGTCATCAATAAACACAACAACAAAGCTATCTAGATACGGACTAAACACCCGGTTCATAAGATCCATGAACGCTGCAGGGGCGTTGGTCAATCCGAAAGGAAGAACCAAAAACTCATAATGTCCATAACGGGTTCTAAATGCCATCTTGGACACATCCTCACTCCTAATCCTCAACTGATGATAACCAGATCGCAAGTCAATCTTGGAAAAGACTGATGCCTCTCGCAACTGGTCAAACAGATCATCAATCCGAGGTAAGGGATACCTGTTCTTCACAGTCACCTGGTTTAGCTTTCTATAATCAATGCACAACCGAAGTGACCCGTCTTTCTTCTTGACGAATAATACAGGCGCGCCCCAAGGGGAAACGCTAGGGCGAATAAATCCCTTATCGAGCAATTCTTGCAATTGCTTCCTCAACTCTGCTAACTCTGCAGGGGCCATCCGATATGGGGCCTTCGAGATAGGAGAGGTGCCTGGAAGCAACTCTATAGTGAACTCTATCTCCCTATCCGGTGGCAATCCAGACAAGTCATCGGGAAAGACATCTGGAAAGTCCTGCACCACATCAATCTCTGCAAGAGTCAGTGATGAACCAGCATCGGGTACTAGCATAACGCTGGCAAGAAATGCGTCACAACCCTTGTTCACCATGCGCATCGCCTTCATGGCAGAGATAACTAACTTTCCTGCTAGGTTCTTTGGCAAGGGATGAGATAACTCATCCTCACCAGGAATGTGAAAACAATCTTCTTCCTACGACAATCCACTAACGCATAGTGCTCCTCTAGCCAATCCAGACCAAGGATACAATCATAATCCTTCATCTTTAGCAAGAAGAAACACCCATCTAGGAATCTATCCTCAATGCACACGGGTAACGACGGAATGCACTTCCTAGTCGATACCGTACCCGCAGGGGTGTGCATAGACAAAGGGACCTCTAACTCCTCAGACTCTATGCCTGACTCTAGGGCTAACTGCCTAGCGAACCGCTCGGAAATGAACGAGTGAGTAGCACCCGTATCAAACAAAACCCGAGCGTGCACACTGAAAAGTAAAACTGTACCTTCGGTGACATGCTCCGCCTGCTCGGCGTCCTCACGAGCTAACGCAAACACTCGAGCTGAGGCTCGAGGCCTTCCTGGTCATCCTGTAGCTGGCGCGGCTGCCGCTACTGCTGGTACTGGCGCTCCACGCTGAGCTCCCTGCTGAAGTCTTGGGCAATCCTTGATCTTGTGGTCGCTGCCCCCACACTTTAAGCATCTACCCGCTACTAACCAGCACTCGGAACCTCCATGGGTCTTCCCACAATGGGGACACTCTCTCTTCGCACCGGGGGAACGTACAGAGGGTACCTGAGAGTTGTTGACTGCCATTTGTTTCTACGGTGTCTGGTACACCGTCTTCTTCTTATCCTGCCGCTGGAATGTCGCTGCCGGCCTCTTCTGCGAAGCCTTCTTCTCTTCCAGATACTGCTCTATTCTCCCCTCCTGTCTGCAGGCTGCGCTGAGGGCCTCGTCTAGCGTGCGGTGGTCGAACGCCACGAGCCTCGTCCTCAGTGATGGTTTGAGACCCATCACAAATTTCTTGGTCTTCCTGCGCTCATCCTCTACTATATGTGGTGCATATTTAGAAAGTTAGAAAACCTTGCCTCGTATTCCAGGACGGTCATTGATCCTTGCGTCAGGGAAAGGAATTCTTGCTCCATCTTGTCCTGGATGTGCTCTGGGACGAACTTGGCTTGGAAGAGCCTCACGAACGCGTCCCATGCCACATCAACTGCTCCATCCTCGAAGCGCGTACGCAGTAGGGAGGACCACCATACATCAGCTCTCTCCTGCAATACACCTTCATAAGCACTAACCAACAATTTCTAACTTGACACAACATACAAGCATAAACCAAAACATACCTGTAGCATGTAGGTGGCTAAGGTCACCTTGTCCTCGTCAGGACACCTGATAGCTCGGAAGATTTTCTCCGTCTCCCTCATCCAGCTTTCTGCCATTAGCGGATCACTCTCCCCCTTAAAGAGGGTAGGGCCATCCTCTTGAATCGCTCCATGATGGAAGGTCCACCATGGTCCTGAGCTGAGGCCTGAGCCTGCTACATTAAACAATAACAATATACAGTAAACACAATATCATGCAATTTAAATAGCAAACTACTAGGTTGTTTTATTATTCTACCTGGGCCTTCAACTGGGCCTGGAGTGCTGCCTGGGTGGGGCCTGCGTCTGCATGGCTTGCACCAGACCTTGCATGAATACTCATAGTCCACTGGCGGTGGTGGGGGAAGCACAGGCCCTGTGGGGCCGGGGCCTGCTGCTCTCCGCCCGCTCCTCATGCCTCTGCTCGTCGTCGCGAGCTGGCACACCTCCACGTCGTCCACGGGAAGCCATGGCTGTAATAAAATTTCAGCCACCAATTAGAGCTAGGTTACTAAGTTCTCTAACCATTTCTTATCTATCATTCACTTCTTATTAGTGTTTTCTACACATGTGGACATACTTAGCATGCAATGGGGATGATGACTTAAGTATATTCATGTGCAATCTCAACCAGTCGCTCTGATACCAATCTCTGTGACGGCCCTCATTATACCGGTACGGTTATACCAACCCACGTCGGTATAACAAGTGCTGCCACAGTGGGATATTTACCCAAACGATACATACAGCTGAGATACACGCGAATATACAACAGAGTAGCGGAAGTAAAAGAGAACTATCTCCATTCATTCATCATCCACATTAACCATACATAAATTTTCACAATTACAATGAGGAACTAAGAGCTCACATAATTTAAATTGCTGAAATAGGATTATAAAATGTCCACATAATACATTCCTTTCATGATAATTCTAATACAATGTTCCAATACATACTATGAAGTACACAAATCACAAAGAAGCTCCAACACTAGCTAGTCTCCGCGCTCGGAGTCCGTCTCCACCGTCTCCTCAAGCAGTGTCGTGTCACCAACTATACCTGTACACCGAAGCAAGGAGTGAGTCCAAGGACCAGCAAGCAACACTACTCATGATATACACTTAGAAGTCCTAATGGTTTCTACATGCACATTACAATTAGCAACACATAGCATGCTAGTCAACTCAAGTTTTCAGCCTATCATGAACATTCTACAATTTTATACATAACTCATGCTTTCAGATTTCTAAAATAAACTTCACCTATCACATGGTCTCTATTCAATTTACTCATGAAACTTTAATCTTTAAAGAATCAAACATGAGAGCTATCAACATGAACAATTTATATGCATGAAAGGTAATGCAACTGGCATGGGTTTTACACATTTTTAAACACATACATGACCCTTTTTACATGCTTTAGGTTGCTGATTTCACATGATTCAATGGCTATAATCTACACATGAGAGCTACAACGTTGCTTAAAACATATCACATGAACAATCTATCATGCTATTTGCACACATATTCATTAGTTGTCCCTAACATGGACTCTAAACATTTTTGCACACATAAACATAAGAATAATAACATGCATTTTCTGATTCACATGGTTTCAGATTTAGTCTCACAGGGTTTCAATAACACATTTACACATCTAGAATTTCACATTTTTCTTTACACTAGTTTCCTCTTTTCACATGGTTACACTTTACACATACACATTCACATGTCACTTACACATTTACACATGGTCACATACACATTCACATTACACTTTACACATTTTTAGGTGCCGTGACACATAGTCCAAACCACCAAAGAAGGACATATACACATCACATTACACATAGACGCCATCTAGGCATTGCAATGGCGACTCTTGGACTGCACAGACCTGGAGAACAAGTCTCCACCCTAACCAGTGGTACTTGTCCACCTCCAGGATTCCCCCTAATGCCCTTAGGGTCACTCAACACAATGAACTTTCTCAGGGGGACTTTTCCCTGATACAACTCCACTGCCCTCTACGGAAGCAGTGTACATTGGCACAGTTACACATTTTCATATTTACTGTTTTACACTTGTTTTACACATAACACTTCATCTCATTCACTTTCTCACTCACATGAATACCTCTGTTTTTCCTAACATGGAACTACAGAATTCAAGGTTTAACATTCAGTAAACACACTAATCATGCTGGGTTTAAACAAAATCTAATCACATTAAGATCATATGTATGAATTATCACATTTCACATGAAAACACATAACTTTTTATTTACTGATCCAAATGATCCGAAATTTTAACCACATGCTGTTTTCGGGTTCTAGATGATACCCTCAATTTTCAGATTTTTCTGAGCTAATTATAATTTACAGAAAATAAAACGCCTAATTAGCATACTATGAACACTTAAATTAACATGGGTCTAACATATTTTGCAAATTGACCACTTGCTGTTTATACATAAGCTAAACACATATGCATGAACTGAGAATATAAAATTTCCCTAATTCATACATCTATGGATTGAGCCCTACAAATCATTCTACATGCTTTTATTTTACCGAACCAAATATTTCGCAAATTACACAAGCATGGATAATTACCAAAATTTGCAAACACATGTGCTAACCCACTGACCTTCATGATTAGGCTAAAACCACGGCATTCATACACATTCTAATCAGAAAAACTAAATTTGTAAAATCAACACTCATGCTCACAAGTTTAAGGAACACCATTTCCACATCCACCAACACACACCATTCATCCACACACCACAAAACATAATATACATAGAGTATAAGGTCTACCATATATCCTCATCAGGTAAAACATACCGAAATTTATGTATAAGAGGGACAGAACAGCTCACTGTTCCATTCAGAAGAACTTGGCGGCGGTGTCTGGCCGCTGACTCAGAGTCAGCGGCATGGTCGATGGACGCCAAGCATAAACTGGACGTCCAGGGACCTTGCCGTCTAACCAGGTCTGTGCAGAAACACAGACCCGGGCTCTAAATCTTGGGTGAATTGGAGGGTCTAGGACTCGAGGAAAAATCCTTAAAATTCACAAAACCATCCTAGACTCATAAGGGGACATCAAGGATAGGTTACTTGCCTTTCAAAAATTCTTCTAAGGGATTTAAAGGCTTGGTGAAGACCTCCTTGGGCAGTCCCAAGAAGCTGCAGAACCTCCCTCTAGATCGCCTTCCTCCGGATTCCTGGGTGATCTCCACGCCGAGGGGTTGTCGGGGAAGCCTTCCTCGTTGGTCCAACAACCTCCTTGCAGCAGGGGGACGCCGGATCAAGGTCCAGGGGTCGGATTTTGAGGGTTCTAAAATGGGTTTTTCTCACAGCTCACCTAGGGTTTTTTTTTTCTCTCCTCTATTTCTCCTCTTGCAATGTGAAGTGAGAAGTGGGAGAGGCCAAATTCGGGTTCAGACCTAATGAGAGCCCCTCACCCACTCACCATACCGATTTGACAAGCTGAGAGCCGTTGGGGGACATCCCCCCAATGGAGGCCATGCCTTGCTCCCGATTTTCTGGCTCTGCAACGCATGCAGGTCAGAGAAGTTGGCGTCCATTCGCTGGACACCGGAGTTAGTGTTGGCGTCCAGGTCTGGACGCTGACACCAGATAAACGGCCTAGGGTTGACGCCAAGGTGGCCTTCGGCCAGAACTCTAATTTATGCAGAAAACCATGCATACCAAGCATATATACATGCAATATACCTATGGTATTGTATCCACACTATCATCATGCAATACATACATTATTTATGTTTAATATAAACACATGCATACGTAATTATACTAAGTAATACGTACGTAATTATGTACATACACACACAAGCACAAATATTCACACATAATTGCAAATAATGCGACGGAAAATTAGAGGGCCTTACACATAGAGTGAGCCAGTGAGAAAAGGACTAGTTGATCTGCATCAGAAGAGCTACCAACCACCTCGGCATCCCAAACTCAGCTAAGAGAGCTCTACAAAGACTATACGCCACTGTCCCCATCGTTTTCCCCTCTACTACCAGAGTCTGTGAGTCGATCTCGCCCGCCACCTGGAGAACTCCCTCAAATAGGTGCGGGGGGACCGGGGGTCTAGGTAACAGTAACAACCTGTCTCGCGGACTGGCCCTCAAGTGCCTAGCACCGGGCAAAAGACTAGAGTAGCACTGTACTAGGAACAGCACAGGTGCAAGAAAAGTCTCAGCGGAAGGAAAACTCCGAACAGGACACCAAGTCCCTTCTCTGTCTGAGAAGGCGACGCACAGGATGTCACCACCTGAAGGCGACACCCTGTCTGTCACAACCTAGTCCAGAAGGTGATAGGGAACTTGTTGCGATTAGGTGACCATAGGCAGAGGTCCAGGTGTCTACTTGGAAACTCCCACGACACCCGGTGTAAACCGAAGAGAAGGCGACAACCACCTTGTCGTGATGAGAACGCGACAGGGTGGGTGTCGCTTCCTCAAATCAGAAGGCGACGTATCGGGCTGTCGCGACCTAGGTCGCGACACCAAACGTGCTGTGACCTCAGGTTTGCACACCCGAGAGCACCACCTTTGAACCATGGAATACAAAACTGCGAAGTACAAGGGGAGGGGAGCATATAAGACGATGTAAATAGATCATTTAAGCTCAAACCACCCTTGAAAACACCCATGCATGCCAAGAACATGGATCTACACTCAATAATCTCACATGAAAACATGGATCTCTCATCATCCACACCCCATTCCAAGCACGAATCAAAGCACAATCAAGCCATCCAAGCATTCCACAAGAATCATAATATGCATGCATGACCTAGCATGATCCCTAGGCTTGGAGAAAGGGGTTTGAAATCCTACCATGTTAGAACTAGGGGAAAGTTTCGGCATCACTACCTCAAAACGAAGATCCACCCCAATGGGGCCTTCTCGTAGGCATGCAACCCTCCTCCTCGCTCCAATCCCCACGGAGATGCCATCCACGATCCATGAACGTCCTTCTACAAGCCAGAGAAGAGCATCACATGAGGAGAGCACATCGAGAAGATATCCATTGGGAAGAAGAACCACCAAGCACTCAAAAGCAACCCAACACACCTACCTTCACAAGCCACCCAATTCCTCTCCTCCAAGCTCTCCACAAAGCAAGAACACAGAGAGGGCTTGGGGAGGGGGAAAACAGGCGATGTGGGGAAGAAATGGAACCATTCTCAGGACCGTGACCATTTAAGCCTCGGAGATGAGAACGCGACAACTTGACTGTCGCATTCACTCAAGTGAACGCGACAGCCAACCCATTGCAATCCCATGGTCAAGGTCAACCTGACCAATAGAAACGCCACACGTCGCCCATGCAACCCTGACACCATGAACGCGACACCTGACCAGTCACATTCATCATGTCAGAGGTTGACACTTGTCCTGTCTATCCCGACAGCAAAATGACAAGGATGCATGCTGCGGTCAGAGGCTGAACGTGACAGCATGCCCGTCGCGTTCCCAACCAGAGCGCGACGGTCATCTTGTCACCTTCACAACGCGACAGCCCAAGCGTCGCGACCTTCAACAGAAGGTGGCTGACCAAGGGAGACGAGGGATGTTACAATCTAACCAACAAAAAAACAATTTCATCCTCGAAATTAAGGGCGAAACCTAGGGAGAAGAAGGCAAGCAAACATACCAATCACTCAAACAAGTAAGGAAAATGTTCCCGCATCTCATCCTCGCGCTCCCAAGTTTCCTCGCCACCGATGCGATTCTCCCAAACTACCTTGACGAGCGAGATCTGCTTCCTGCGCAGCTGCTGCACTCTGCGATCCACAACGTTGACTGGGTACTCTGGTACTGACAGATCTAGAGTGACCTCTAGCTGTGAGTAGTCCAACACGTGCGATAGATCTGGCATGTACTTCCTCAGCTGTGAGACGTGGAAGATGTCGTGAACACCTGCCAACTCAGACGGAAGAGCCAACCTATAAGCGACCTCGCCAACCAGCTCCAAGATGGGAAAGGGGCCAACAAACCTCAGGCTTAGCTTGTCCCTCTTCCCAAACCTGAGAACGCCCTTGGTGGGCGAGATCCGAAGAAACACGTTGTCGCCTGCCTCGAACTGAATTGGCCTCCTGCGAACGTCTACGTAGCTCTTCTGTCTGCTCTTTGCTCTCTGTAGTCTCTGTCTGATCAGTCTCACGGTGTCTGCACACTGCTGCACCAACTCTGGACCCAGTAGTTGCCTCTCGCCAACCTCGTTTCAGTGCAACGGTGTCCTTCACGGTCGGCCATACAGATGCTCGTAGGGTTCCATCCTGATGCTGGAGTGAAAGCTATTATTATAAGCAAACTCCACCATGGGAAGGTGTGACTCCCAAGTGCCGCTCCAGTCTAGGCAACACGCTCTAAACATGTCCTCGAGGGTCTATATGGTCCTCTCCCACTGCCCGTCTGTTTGTGGATGATAGGCTGAACTCAAAGTACCCTCTGAAAATTACGCTAGAAACGAGAGGTGAACCTCGGATCTCTATCTGAGACGATGGAGACCGAAGTCCCGTGCAAAGGCACCACTCTGTCCACAAATAGCCTAGCAAGTCTGTCCACTGACCACACTGCTCTGACTGGCAAGAAACGAGTTGTCTTTGTCAGTCGGTCGACGATCACCCAAACACTATCGTGCCCTTACGAAGTACGAGGTAAGCTAGAAAGAAAGTCCATGGTGATGTGCTCCCACTTCCACACTGGAATGAGAAGTGACTACAGCTCACCACCAGGACGCCGGTGCTCTGCCTTCACCTGCTGACAAGTAAGGCAGCGAGAAACAAACCCAGTAATATCTCTCTTTATCCCAGGCCACCAAAAGAGTCCCTCAAGTCGTGGTACATCTTGGTGGAACCAAGATGAACAGAGTTCCTCAATCTGTGGGCCTCAGCCAGCAGCTCCTGCCTAACGTTCTATGGAATGTAGAGCCTATCTCTAATCCTAACCTTGCTGTCCTTGTCCAGCTCGACCTCTGGCATCTGCAACACGTCTGCCAAGTCTGCATCTGCACTCTATGCCTCGATCACCTGCTCGTAAATCATCGGATGAACTACCATGCTTGTCAACACTGCTCTCTCCCTGAGGCTCGACGGTGTTAACATGCCCCGTACAACGTCCTCTAGGAGTCTTTAATGTCTAACCAACAAAGAACTCAAGTGGGCTTCCTACTCAAAGCGTCCGCTACGACATTAGCCTTTCCCGGGTGATAGGAAAGAGTAAAGTCGTAGTCCTTCAAGTACTCGACCCACCTGCACTGCCTGAGGTTTAGATCTCTCTGTGTGAAGACATACTATAAGCTCTGGTGATCTGTGAACACCTCGAACACCTCGCCATACAATTAATGCCTCCACAACCTCAAGGCAAACACCTCGAACACTTCACTGACGAGAAGCATAAGCAACTACCCGCCTATGCTGCATCAACACGGCACCAAGACCAGTCCCTGAAGCATCAATGTAGACAACAAAGCCGCCGCTGCCAGAAGGTACAACAAGGATCGAAGCTGAAGTCAGCTGGCTCTTCAGCTCCTGAAAACTCTGCTGTCCACACAAACCTGGTCTCTCGCCTAGTCAACCTGGTCAACGGCTCAGTAAGCCTGGCGAAGTCCTGCACGAACCACCTGTAGTAGCCTGCCATCCCTAGAAAACTGTGAACCTCTACAATTGTAGTGGGCTGGCCCCACGAAACCACGGCCTCAACCTTGGCGGGATCAACTGCCACACCTGCACCAGAAACCACATGACCAAGGAAATGCACCTCCTTTAGCCAAAATTCACATTTGCTGAATTTGGTGTAAAGTTGGTGACTCCTCAATTCCTGCAACACTGGCCTCATGTGAACCTCGTGCTCCTCTGCCGTCGCTGAGTACACCAGGATGTCGTCGACGAACACCACCAAAAACCGGTCCAGGTACTCTCAGAACACGTTGTGCATCAATTCTATGAAGGCTACCGGTGCGTTCATTAGCCCAAAAGGCATCAAGACAAACTCGAAGTGGCCATAGCGGGTACAGAAGGCTGATTTGGCAACATCTGACTCGCAGATCCTCAATTGATAGTAGCCTGACCTTAAGTCGATCTTCGAGAACACTAAAGCTGACTGCAACTGGTCGAACAAATCATCGACCCTGGGCAATGGGTACTTGTTCTTCACTGTTACATGATTCAGCTGCCAATAATCGATGCACATCCAGAGACTGCCATCCTTCTTCCTCACAAACAAAATAGGCGCTCCCCACGGCGAACGACTTGGACGAATGAAGCCCAACTCAAGCAGCTCATCGAGTTGGCGCTTCAACTCTCGCAGCTCCACCGACCCCATCTGGTATAGTGCCATGGACATAGGCATCATCCCCGGAAGCAACTCAATGGATTAATCTACCTCCCGCTGCAGCGGAAAACCAGGTAGATCCTCTGGGAACACGTCAGCAAACTCACAAACAACATGTACATCTGAAACAGACAGCTCACCAGGACCCGAGAAACTCACAGAAACAAGGAAAGTTACACAACCATCTCAGATAAGGTGCCGAGCTCTACAGAAGGAAATGTGTAACATCTCAGGCTTTCCAGGTTCCTCCGATGCGTGTTGGATGATTGGCCACTAACGCGTCCGGCTTGGGCGACGTGTTAGTGCCGTGACGGAGGTGCCCGTTGCGATAGTCATCTCTGTTGCGACTGCTTTCTGCGTCGCGTTCTTGTTGCGCCGGTCAACGGGTCGCGACTGCTTTCCGCTTTTTGGTCATCAGACGCCTGTCAGAGTGGTAGGCATGGTAGACTGACTTGTCTGGTTGTTGCGGCGTCCCTTGGGGGCGCGTTCTGGTCACGGTGTGGGTGGCCATCGCGTTAAGGTTTGTAACGCGACGCCCCGCCCCGTCACGTTCTGGGGGCCGAAGGCTAAAAGCCTTGGCCAGCGTCCCCTTTCCCCTTTCTTCCCCTTCTCCTTCCTTCCTCCTTTTCGAGGAGGGAAGTCTTCTTCCTTCTCCTTCTCTAGCATTTGGAGCTCGGTGGTGGTGCCGGCGGCTCGTGGTGGAACGGCGGAGCGGCGATTAGCGAGGAGGAGGCGGACGTGGCTTCGAGAAGGCCCATTCGTGGGTTCGGTTCTTCTTTTCAAGCAGGGATTTCTTGGGCCTTACCAATCCGGGTGATTGGGAGCCCTTTTGTGTGATTGCATACCTTTACAGCTTTCCCCATGCTCCCCTCCCTGTTGTGTGCTTGATTGTAGTGTGTGGGCAACCCCGGAATGCAGCATTCCGGTGGTCGGCCTTCCGTCTAATGTCGCGACCGCAGTGCGCGTCGCGACATTAGAGGAGGTGTTGCCCCAGTCGGATGCGACCTTATCACGGCGCGGTTGGCCGTCGCGATAAGGGTCGTGTCGAGACCCAATTTCCGGTTGCGACAAGGCTGTTGTCGCAACCCGCTTCCCTGTCGTGACTTAGCGCTTGTCGCGGTTGCGCTTCCCATCACGATGGGATCGCGCCGGGCTAGGAGGGCGCGACAGCACCAGGCTTGCATCGGGTGTTTTCCGTGGCCTCATTGGCGTGTCGGCGTGTGCCCCAGGGCACGGTTTCCCTTAGGACCTTCTGGTGGGGAACGCAGCAGGTTGCCTCCCTGCGTTCAATGACCAAAGGTGACACCGTCGTGGCCGTGTCCTAGCGGCGGTGCTAGGAGGCTCGCGTCTATCTAATAATCGATTGTCTATCGGTCAATCGATTATTAGGAGAGCAATGGTTTCTATTCTGTTTGGTGGTGTTCCAGTTTCTCGGGCCGCGCTGTGTGTGCCGACGTTGGCCGACAGCCCTTCTGGGGGTTTCCGGAATGGGTGCGGTGCGTGCCTGTCCTTGCTGGGCTTGTCTTGGCTACAAGTCATCTATGCCGCTTTCTGTGGTGGTTGCCCCACCAGTTCTCTTTTCTCCTAGTGCTAGGCACTTGAGGGCTTTTCCGTGAGACAGGTTGTTACTGTTACCTGGGACCCCCAGCCTCGCGCGTCTGTTTGAGGGAGTTGTCCTGGCGGCGGGCGTGCTCAAGTCACAGACTTGGAGCAGAAGGGAAAAAATGGTGGGGATAGTGGCGTAGAGTCATTTGTAGAGCTCTCTTAGCTGGGTCTGGGTCACCGAGGCGGTTGAGGCGCTCTTTGGTGCGGACCAGCTAGTCCTTCTCACTGTCTCGCTCTGCGTTGGTTCCGGAGCCGCGTAGGGAGGTTAGGTGTGGGGCTGCAGCTCGGCCGGGCTACGGTGGTTTGTTAGTTGTTCTCTGCTGTGGCTCACTAGCCTCACTCTACCGGGGACGTTGCATGCAGGAGTCGACGGCTGGCGAGCGAGAGGGGTGGACTGTGTGTTCCTCTCTTAGCTGCCTGTGGCAGTGGTTGGTTGCACTTGCTGTGACGGAGTTTCTCACGTTGTTTCCAAGTGAGTCTGGTTGCCCTAGACTACATTGTGGTTGTAGCCTAGCCGTGTCTAGTTCTGTGGGCATTGTTGGTTTGTCCTTGTGGGCCTTGTTCAGTAGTTTCCGCTCTGCGGGTTCTCTTGGGGTGCCTTGTGCAGACACCTGACTACTGCTTCGGTAACCCGTTCTTTGGTGCCGTCCATGGTGGCACCGGAGTGTGTAGTTCCTTGATCTCGTGGAGTGTCCGAGGTCTAGAGTGGTTCTTCTTGTGGGCCCTAGACTTTGTGGAGGTCTGAGGTGGTCGTGCCTGTGGTGAGAAGTTGTTGTCTCACATGGTTGCTCGGTGTCTCTCGTGGTGACACCTGGTTGTTCCTTGCCAACCTCGTGGAGGTCTGGGATGTTGGTGCTTGTGTCGTGAGACTTTGGTCTCACTTGGTTGCTCCGGTGTTTCGTGAGCTTCTTTGTCTCGGTGGGTGTGTGTCGAGAGTTGCTTCGGCATTCTGTTTGACTCCGCTGGTTCTGCGAGACTCATGTTTAGCCCGACCATGGTTGTGGGTCGTGGCATTGCTCTGTTCTACTACTTTGTAGCTCTCTGCAGTAGGTGTTCCCCGCTTTACTTCTTTGTAGAGTAGTTTTGCTTCCGCTTCTATTGGAGTTCCTGCTGCTCTGGCTGGTAAGGGACTGGTTATCCCTACTGAGCCTTATTTGCAAGGCTCACCCCCCTACTCTCTTCAGGTAGGGACTCGCTGTCATAGGAGTTTGTTGCCGGAAGGTTGTGGTGGCGGCTTGTTCTCCGTGCGTTGCCAGCAGTGTGAGTTGTGAGCGTGAGCGCTTGTACCGTGAGTTGAGAGTGTCCTTTTTGCAAGTCCTCGGGGTATGCCCCTTAAAGACTACACCTTTCTTTCTATATCTGTACTTTTATTTGGACATGTTGTACATATTTTCTTTATTAATGTACGAACTTTCTTGTTATAGTTATTTGAATTCATTGCTTATGTCGCTGGACTAAATTCTAACTCTTCCAGGTCTTCGAATCTGTGGGTGGTGGCACGACCTTCAGGGTCCCTGGAGGGGGGTCCGAGAGGTCGGGTCGTTACAGTGGTACCAGAGCTCAGGGGTCCAACGAGATTTGTAATGAGTTAATAACTATGGCTATCCCAAAGAAAGGTACTAGTACGCTGCTGGCCCGTCGTGTATAGTTGCTATTTGGTGAGCATTTGGTTCTTTGTTGTAGGTGGCTAGCTTTCCAACAGGGTCCGAGTGTGAGCTACAGGAGA
Organism: Colocasia esculenta; assembly: GCA_014218235.1. Taxonomy (NCBI): domain Eukaryota; kingdom Viridiplantae; phylum Streptophyta; class Magnoliopsida; order Alismatales; family Araceae; genus Colocasia; species Colocasia esculenta. The sequence goes on along the minus strand of CM024755.1, from coordinate 128,190,241 downwards.
GTGTTTGCTGCTGCTGCTGGGTGCTCGTGCTGCGAACGTGGTTGCTGTTTTCGCTCGTGCTGCGGTTGGGTTCGTCCTCGGCCCGCGCATCCTGTTGGTGTGTCGCGAAGGCTGAGAGAGCCTGCGTGTAGTGTGGCCTTCAACGGTGCAGGGTTGTTGCCTATGGATCCGGTAGAAGGTAGTTGCCTTGTTGGATGTCCCCTCGTTGTTGGGGTGTGTCCTTGTTGGATGTGTGTTTGGCCTGGCGTGCTTGTGCGCCATTGGGCGTTGTGCTCTGCTCAGTCGGTGTCTTTGCTCGAGCTAAGCAGATGCTTGTGTGCCATGTTGCACTGCTGGTTGAGCACTGCGACACCTGTCTGTGGCTTTTGTCGGCCTTGTGCTGACTGGTTGTGAACTCTGGTGAGGTGCTCCTGGAGTTCTTCTCTGTTGGTTCTGGTGGAGGTGAGGTTTCCCCAAAACTGTGCTGTGCTCGTTTCTGGTTGTTGCGGCATTGCCCTCTGGGTTGAGGTGCATCGCTTGGCTGCATGTGTTCTGGTGATGGTTTCCAGAACTGTTTTGTTGTTGTCCTATTGAGGGTTTCTCTCTCTCTGGGATTGCTTCTGTGCTCGTTGAAGTCTTCCGCTGTGTTACCTCTTTGGTTTGAGGTCTCTATTGTGTGGTTGGTTGCCGTGGCGTTGCCCTCGAGGTTGAGGTGCATCGCTTGGTTTCCCTGTGTTTTGGTGCGGTTTCCCAGAACTGTTGGTTGTTGTCCTGGTGAGGTTCGCTCTCAGGACTGTTCCGGGCTTGTTTCTTCGGGTTGTTGTGCTACCTCAGGGTTGAGGTATGCTGCTATTGTGTTGGTCATTGCATTCTGGTGGGTTTTTCCAGAACGACGCCTTGGTGGTTCTGGTGGAGGTTCTCCTAGAACCAGTTTATGTTGCTTCCACTGGCTGTTGTGTTCTCTCTGTTGGCCGTGTGTTTGGCTGTTTGTTTGGGCTGTATTCTGGTGATGGTTCCTAGAACAACTCTTGGCGCTTTGGGTGGAGGTCCTCCCCAAGCTGCCTTGTGTTTGTTTTGTTTGTCGCTGCTCTCTCTCTATAGAGATGAGCTGTCGCTGTTGCCGGTTGTACTGTCCGTGTTACAGTCTACTTGGGTGCTGTTGGTCAAGGCGTGGTGCCTTTGACCTTGTGTCTAGCCGTGGTGCAGGCTAGATTGTCTTCATGGTCATTTCTCCGGGTTTCCCGACTGCGCTGGTAGGACTTCGTGTATCCCCAGGGTCAGGAGGTTGGTTTCGTTTCTCACGCCCTGTGGGCTCTGCCAGATGGTAGTCTGGTGAGTTCCATGGGTGTCTGGCTGGTTGTGCTTCTGTGGAAGTGCCAGTCTCATTTAGTGGTTTCCCCTTGCGTGTGGAAGAGACTCGTTGTGAGAGTTCTCCTCCCTTGCTTTCCGTTGGTTGCTCGGGGTGATGATGCTCCATTGTGGTGTTGTGTTGCCAAGGTGCGCTTGGTTGCGATCTTCTGGTGGAGTCATCTTCCCTTGGGTTGGACTATTGCATGCAGTCTGCTCGTCTACTTTTGGTGAAGGTGGTGGACCTTGACCTTGTATGTGGCCCTGTGTTTGGCCAGTTCGCCGTATTGTTCGCTTCCAAGTTTCTTGGTTGTGCCGACGGGACCACTTGTGGGTCCCTGTGGTTTAGTTTGTTATTGCTTGCATTTCCGTGCTGACACACTCTTGCCGACGGTTGTTTGGCGAGCGTCGTGGTTGTTCGGCTGGCTGTGCCTCCTATGGGACTGCTAGCCTTGCGTTGTTGTTTCCTCTTTCGTGTGAGGAGGAGGTTTGTTGTGTGCTTTCTTCCTTTAGTTTCCGTGGGTTGCTCGGGGTGGTGGTGCTTTCACATGGCATTTGGTACCATATCGCGCACCGTGGCGACCTTTGCGGCGAAGGCCCCTCCCCTTGTGTGTTTTGAGGTTGGGCAGGTTGCTTCCCTCTTGCGTGTTGTTTTCTTGTGGTGCGATAGGTTGTGGTGACCTATTGTGCCGTCTCTTGCTGTGCTAATTTCTTGTTGCCTGACTGGACGATGTAGGGCAGCATGCCCTATGTTCAGTGTGAGGCAGCACCGGTTTTCTGTTGTTTGGCTTGCTTGTGCAAGCATCGTCCCGGTGTGTGTTTCCGCTTGTGCCTCAGCTGTGCTTGGAGGCACTTGTCACCGTTCGGCATGTGGCCCTCCCCACCTGTGGTGGTAGGAGCGGTGCCCTGTGTTTGCACGCTTCTAAGAGCCAATATGGTTGTTGCACTCTTGAAGATGTTAGTTTTTCGCACGTTTCTCTTGTGGGTCTCTGGTGCAGAGTCCCTTTCTATTGACCTTGAGTTGTTTCAGGCCGTTGGTGCGGTTGTGTACTACACCTGGAGCGTGTTTCTTTTTCGATGTTTTGTGTCCTTGTGCCTTGAGGGTTCATGGCTGGTGTGGCCTGCTCCACCCTTTTTGGCTTGTGGTTTCTTGTGGGTGGCTTTTGGCAGGTCTCTTGTGGAGAGTCCTTCTGTTAGCCGTGTTGTTTCAGCCATTGGTGCAACTGTGTTGCACATTGCTTGGTTGTGGTGCTCGTGGTGGCACCATGTGCTCGTGCTCGAATGATTTGTTTTGTGCCGTTTGGAGCCTTGGTGCACTATGTTGTACCTTGGGTGGCTCCTGGTGCTGGTGTTAGCACTAGGTGTCATGCCGTGTACCTGATTGTGAGCTTTGTGCGTCGTTTCCCGAGTTTGCTCGGTGTTGGAGGCATTGAGCTTTCCGCCTCTGGGACACCTTGTGCTGGCCGATGCCTTGTGGCTGTACCGTTACCTCTATGGGGTGGCTGCTTTGCCTTGTCTAGGTAGCCCTATCAGTGGTACGCCAGGTCTTGGTCGCGGCCTGTGTCCGGGTTTCCCCTCTCGCTTTGGGGAGCGAGTGTGTTCGGTTGGGGTACCCTGCTTCGGTTTGGGTCCCTTTGAGGTCGACATGCTATCTTCGACCTCTGCAGTTGTTTCGTTTCCCTGCAGTTTGCCAACATCTTGAGTTGTCTGGCCTTGCCAACCTTAGACGTCTTCCTTGGTTTTGTCTCTGTGCGTGTGCCTATGGAGCATGTGGTTTAGCTTTCTGTGGCTCCACAGTCGTTGTGTGTCCTTATCGGACCACGAGGACAATCTGGGTGAGATCTAATGGTGCCGGCGGACACTATCTTGCTCGCCGTAGGTTCTCCACGTGTGTGTTTTCCACTTGGTTTTGGGTCACCATTAAGAAACTCTCGTTCGGCCTTGCGTAGGTGCTAGTTGTTGCTAGTTGTGCGGAGCCATTTAGCGAAGTCTTGTGGATGACCTCTTGGCATTTCCTCGGTTGCCGTCAGTAGCTGGGACCTCTATCTAGTCGTTGGTGACAGAGTGAGTTACTGACCAGTTGGTCTCAACAGCGTGGCCGGTTGAGGGCTCAGTCGTATGGTTTCCTACTGGCAGTTTCAGTCTTTCTGGTCAGTTTGGTGCGCGCCGCGCCTGTGGAGTTGTCGACATCCATTTGTGTGCTCCGTACCGGTTGGGGTGCACTCTGTGAGCTATCGGATGTCTGGTTTGGCACTCCCTTTATGGCAGGGTCGTGGTGCCGACCACCGAGAAGTCGCGGTGCGACATAGTGGTCCCTTTGCACCCGTTGTTTTCTTCGACCGGGTTTCACCCTTAATTTCGAGGATGAAATTATTTTTTTCTTGGATGTATTGTAACATCTCGGGCTTTCCGAGTTCCTCCGATGTGTGTTGGATGACTGGCCACTAACGCGTCTAGCCTGGGTGACGCGTTAGTGTCGCAATGGAGGTGCCCGTCGCGACAATCATCTCTATTGCGACCGCTTTTTGGGTCACATTCTTGTCATGCCCAGTCAACGGATCGCAACTACTTTCCACTTTTTGATCGTCTGACGCCTGTCAGAGTGGCATGCATGGCAGACTGACTTGTCTGGTTGTCGCAGCGTCCTTGGAGGTACGTTCTGTTGCCCAGCTAGCTAGCCCAGACGGGGGGGGGGGGGGGTGAATGGGTTATTAAAACTTTGATCTCTGATTAAAACCTGTTTACTGAAAGGATTGCACAACTTAATAACAAGGTTAGAGTTAGAGCAAATAAGACAACAATCACACAAAACACATCCACAAGACACAAGGATTTTTATCCTGGTTCGGAACCCCTCTCCACAGGAGACCTATGTCCAGTCCCTGAGCAATACCTCAGGATTTCACTACCAAGGGTACAATCCCCCTTTTGGATCCTTACACCTAGCCTCAACTGGTCTTCCTTTAACCTGAAGGGAAAACAACCACCCTGGATACCACCAGGTCTCTCCTGCGTCCAGAAGGGAACACAACTAAAGAAGAAAAAGTGTGAACAGGCATCAGACTCTTGCTTACAGGCTACAAGCTGAAGCTACCAAGGCCCGAGAGAGAAAGAGATTTAACAAGGTTTTCTCTCCAAGGACTACACAAGCTCTCACACATAAAATCTCCTTTGATCACTGAGAGCTAAGAGCTAAGAACAAGGTTGGAGTGGAAGCTTCGCTCTTCTTTTCAATCTTCTGAAGACTCGAAGAGATTGTATTCTTTTCTTTTTGAAATGCAAGTCTTGTTCTCTCTGTCTTGTATTATCTTCTCCGTCTTGAGTCTTTTATTTATACTTCTGATTCAAATTTGAACGTTGAAGTGTCCGTTGTCTCTTATCCTGGTGTACGTTGGACTGGTCACCAAGGAAGCTTCTGATCTTCAGTCTTTTATCCTTTAGTACACGCCAGAGAAATGTTTTGGAATCTTGTATCTTGTATCTAACGTTGTACAGATGAGTCTTGTCAGATATCTGCAAGCATATCAACAATAAATAGAGGACAGCTAGGACTGCCGTCGATTGTTAGTTACAGATGGAACATATATTGCAATATATAGCAAGGATCCGATCTGTCTAAAAGTACGTAGACAGAGTAGCATGGAAATGGAAGATATTGTCTGCATGCATGGGAGATACGATCAGAGAGCATTTAATGCGTAGCAGTCAACAGACAAGATATGACTTTGACTTTTCAACGCTATTAAAAAGCATATACTGATAAAGCAAGAAATTCGATATAAATAATCCTGATGCTTTCATGACTTATGAAATCGTTATGAGTTATAGCAAGTCGTTATGAACACTTATCAAGTCGATATGAACTGTAAAGAAATCGTTATGACTATCAAGTAGTTATGAACTGTAAAGAAATCGTTATGAACTCTAAAGAAATCGTTACAGCAATCAAGTCGTTATGAATGATAAAGAAATCGTTATGAATTATAGCAAGTCGTTATGAACACTTATCAAGTCGTTATGAACTGTAAATAAATCGTTATGAACTCTAAAGAAATCGTTACAGCAATCAAGTCGTTATGAATGATAAAGAAATCGTTATGAAAAGTCTTAACAAATCATTGCACAAAGCAAATCGTTATGAGAATCAAAGAGTCGTTACGAGTTCTAAAGAAGCGTTACGGCTAGAGAGTCGTTGCGAGTTCTAAAGAAATCGTTACGAGGTCTAAAGAAATCGTTACGGCTAGAGAGTCGTTGCGAGTAAAGAAATCGTACGAGGTCTAAAGAAATCGTTACGGCTAGAGAGTCGTTGCGAGTTCTAAAGAAATCGTTACGAGGTCTAAAGAAATCGTTACGGCTAGAGAGTCGTTGCGAGTTCTAAAGAAATCGTTACGAGGTCTAAAGAAATCGTTACGGCTAGAGAGTCGTTGCGAGTTCTAAAGAAATCGTTAGTAGGTCTAAAGAAATCGTACGGATAGAGAGTCGTTGCGAGTTCTAAAGAAATCGTTACGAGGTCAAAGAAAGTCGTTACGGCTAGAGAGTCGTTGCGAGTTCTAAAGAAATCGTTACGAGGTCTAAAGAAGTCGTTACGGCTAGAGAGTCGTGCGAGTTCTAAAGAAATCGTTACGAGGTCTAAAGAAATCGTTACGAGGTCTAAAGAAATCGTTACGACAGTCAAGTCGTTACGGGTTCTAAAGAAATCGTTGCGATGTCTTAAGGAATCGTTGCGATATCGATTTGTTTTGAGTTTTCCGGTCAAAGAGGAAATCGTTCTGCTTATCAAAGAAGTCGATACAAAGACTTGGACAGAATGAGAGAGAGACTTACCTGATTGTCTTGAACTTTCATTTTTCTTTTATTTCCTGTTCTCAAGGCTCAAGTAATCCATTAGTACTATTTTGTTAATCATCAAAATTAATATACAAATAAATGAATTATTTTATGGGGACAGTTTGGTCATCAATCTCCCCTTTGATGATGACAAAATATACTAAACATCATACAAAAAAAAAAAACATTCATGTTTTTCAGATTGACTTTAGTTTTCTCCCCCATTTTGTCAATAAGCAAAAAGATAGGCTGTGAGACAAAGAAGAGAGATATCATTGTATTAAGTATGAGAAAGGTAGTACAAGGGAGATAACAAGGAGGCATGCTGTGAGATGACAGCCCATGCCTTGATCTCAAGGTCTTCAAACGTCTGTTGGAAAACCCCAGAGCAACAGAGAAGTTAGGACCCATGGATTGGGTGGCCCTTTGAATGTACAAAGCCCTTTGCTGATCCAAGAATTCTGCATACTGATCTGGGTCCAGAATGAATCTGAAGTAAGTGCTTTTTCCGAAGCTGGCACGATGGAGAAATCTATCCAAAGAGATGGATAGAAGATCTTCTGAGCTATCATATCCTACTTCAGAGCGAAGAAAGTTGTATATCTAGCTGCCCACTGAACATAAATCTCTTGAATAGGATTTATGGAGTTGAGATCCATGAAGGCTTCAGCTGAGAGAGAGGGCTTATTTTGATGAACAAGGAAACTGTTGATGGCCTCTAACTGAAGGTGGGTTTCCTTGTAGATGATTGCCCACACGGAGGGAGTAAGCCTTTCACACTCAGAAATGAGTGGAGCCAAAACCTGAGAGGAGATGCGGCCAGAGTGGTATTCTCTGAAGATAAACTGCAGGAAGGAGGGAAGTCTGCTCTACTTGGCTGACATTCTACCCATCTGCTTGGAAAACATGTCAAATGCATGGGATCCTGCATCTGAATCAAATACTAGGGAATTCAGCTTTGGCAAAAGGACTAGAGAGTCAACCCGGATATCAGCAAAATTCACTGTTAGGGGAATATTCACTGGACGTTCGGATCTTAACATTACTATAGCTGATGGAATTGAGAGAACTGGACTTCTGGCAGTTTGTTCAGGAAACAGAAGTCACTGTACTGCTGGAAGCTTTTGGCAATGCGGATCTCTTTCAAGATGAAAGGACCCCACAAATTCTTATGCTTGAGAAAGAACCACTCAGAGAGAGTGAGAGAATGAGCTCCATGTGTATGGATTCGGCCCTGGCAGTCAAGAACTTGTTGTATTGAGCTTTGTTGCCCTTGACATTTGCCCACTGATCTTCAGTCTTGAACTCAGTCCCCTTAAAGATTTGGATTTATGAAAGTGGGATAACTGGGTAAGAGGAAGAACAATATTTAGGTGCTCAGAAAGGTTGAGGAAGGAATACCATAAATGGTGGAGAGATGCACTTTTGAAGATATTCCTTATAAAGGAATCTTTTGTGAGGTTCAAGGGTAAGAAGTACCAAAGAGGAGGAAATAAGGAGGAGGAGATGGAAGCAGAGGATGATTGTTTCCTCTTTTTTCTTGGCAGGACTAGGAGGATCAGTCCTGTGGATATGAGTGGCAGTGAAGAGAATGGTGGAAAGGGTATTTCTCTCAAAGTCATCTGGCAAGTTTGTGTCAAAGACACCAAGTAGAGGAGGATTTTCTGGAATAAAGGTAACAAAGGAAGGAGGAGTAGGAGGATAGAAAAGGTGTTTGGGATTGAAGGAAGAAGGAGGGTGAACTTGAGTGGGTTGAGTGAGAGGTGATGAGGGTGAAAATGATGATGGACCTGAGGTGTGAGAAGGAGTAGGAGAGGAAGAGGGTTGAGATGTAGTGAGAGAGGAAGATGGTTGAGTGCGAGGCACAGGATGTTTAATGGTTGGTGGTGCAGGAGGGGCTGTAGAAGGAGAGGTAGGTGAGGATAAAACTGGAGTTGCAAGATTTAAAGTGTCAGGGGCCGAAGTAGCTGACATGGGCTCTTTCCCTTTGACTGCTCTGACAACTGAAGAGGGTCCTGATGACCCTGAAGCTTGCCCTGATGGCCTGGTGGGCCCTGATGCTTGAACTGGTAGCCCTGTTGGCCGAGAGACTTCTGCTGGAGGCCCTGGTGGCCTAGGAACTTCAGCTGGACTGCTCTGAGTGGGTGCAGGAGGGACACCACTAGACCTTGAAAGATTAGCCAGCAAATTCTTCATATCAGACATCTTTATTGAACCACCTCATTGCATTTCGAATTGAGGATAGGTCAGAGGAGTTGAAGCTTGATTAGAGATAATGCCCTGAACACTTGTCTGAACGGATGACAAGACTTCTCCTTGAGCTTTCAGCAATGCCATAATAGGCTTCAGATTGACTTTTTGTGACTCTTTCTTGCCTTTTGTGAGCCACTCTCTTTTGCTTCCCTTGCTGAATGATAGGCTCCTCAAGATTGATATGCTTGCACCTGGGCCTTCACTAACAGGAACACTGGCAGGAGGTGGAATTTCCTCAATGCCTACTTGCTCCCCCTGAATAGGAGCGGGGAGTTCAACACTTTCTTGCTCCCCCTTAGCAGGAGCTTCTTCCAACACAACTTTTCCAAGTGCCTGCTGCCACGGATTCAGGCACTTCAGGTTCAAAGAGACTTTGCTCCCTTGGCTAGGAGCTTCGTCCATGACCACATCTTGTTGAGTACCTGCTTGTATCTCAACATTAGCAATTGTTTCAGACTGAATTTCTGTATGGCCTGGTGCCATAGCTTCTTCTTCAACACATCCCCTTCTTTGAAGTAGCTAAGGTGGAGGGAATGGAATCCAATACGTCTCTTAGATTGAGGCGACTAAGGTGGTGGGCAAAGAGTCTGCCACACCAACTGCACTTCTTCCATTGAACTTCTGGAGAATGAGAGATAATCTCCACAACAGGTGAGACTGAACCTTCTGCCTGGCTGGACACAACTGGTACTGCTGCTCTTGAACAACTGCTGTTGTTGCTTGCTCTGCTGTGCTGCTGCTCTTCTTCTGCTACTGCTGCTTGCTCTGCTGCTGCTACTTCTTCTCTGCTGCGCTTCTTCTTGAACTTCTGGGATATCCCCAATAATTGCTTCTCCTTCAGCCACAGAGGATTTTGACCAAATTCCATCTTGCACTGAAAAACCACTTTTCTTCAAATTTCTGGACCTATAGACTGGCCCATCTTCTTCTACTACAGCTCCAGACACATCTACTCCGAAATGCTTGAAAATCCTGGTGAGTAGATGAGCATAAGGCAAGGAAACATTTAGCTTGCTCTTTGTTTCCCAGATTTGAGTACTGGCAAATTTCATTCTCTCAATCATAACTGCGGCCAGATTTATCTCCTTGTTCTGGATTACCCAGAACATCAAGTCTGAGTCTGCCCTAGTGCATGAAGAAAAGGTAGCACTCCGAGGAACTATGATTTGGCAGACAATAAAGTGGAGCAACGATTGAAAGCTGACATCTGATTTATATCCAATTTTCCATCCTTCAGCTAAACCCTGGACCAATAATGCCAAGACCTTAGCTTCATCTTTACTGAGTCCACACCACTAAAGCCTGATGTCTTCACTCCAAACAACTCATGCAATAGATCATAATCTATCTTGATCTGGGTACCCTTACTGTGGAGACAAGGGACCCATCTGCCTCTGACTTCAAACAAATGAAAAAGGCTTTCACAAGGTCGGGTAGCATACCTCGGTGAGAGTAACAACATCCATCCACTGCATTCTTCTCAAGGCTTCGACTAAACTGGACAGCCACTCTTCTCAAGATTCTGAACATCCACTGCCTTATTTCCGCAAATCTTCGTCTTCACAAACGTAAATCTCTTGCTCCTTTGGGGACAAAAACTCAGCACTGTAGCCCCCTACGCTCCGGAGATCATCGGAGCGGCCATGGGTTAGAGGAGAAGAGATTCTGGTGAGGGAAATGATGGAAGAGGTGGAAGCTCTCGAGGGATTCTTCGCGGGAAGAGGAGAAAGCTTCGAAAGTTGCAGAGAGTCGATCCCAAAATCGTTAGGGCATCGGCTTTGGGTGAACGGATAGAGGATAAAAGGGTAAAGGTAGAAGACAAGTCGTTCTCAGAACGATTTGAATAAATTATTATTTTATCGAAAAGTGAAGCGCCAGAGGCAGTAAAGCCAGAAAACGACAAAATCGTTTGACGGGTCAAACAGCTTTAATACGATAGCGGTCAAGGAATGTAGACAAACTGAATTTTGCTCATTGTTAAAGAGGGAAAATTCATTTCTATCTGAAAAAATTTTTATGCCAATAAAATTACAGAGATCTTTTCACACATTGCACATCCCTAATTCCTTCTAAGAGATGTAAATCTCTCTCAGGTAGGGCTTTTGTGAAGATGTCTGCTAATTGACCATTTGTATCTATAAAAGAAATTTCTAATTACCACTAGCTACGTGGTCTCGAATAAAATGATATCTTACCTCAATGTGCTTAGTCCTTGAGTGCTGAACTGGATTTTGGGTGAGGTGATGGCACTTGTATTATCACACAATAGTGGAATTGATTTGATGTGAATTCCGAAATCCTCAAGTTGTTGCTTTATCCAAAGAAGTTGTGTACAAACTTCCAGCAGCAACATATTCTGCCTCAGCTGTTGATAAAGCTACTGAATTTTGTTTCTTGGATGACCATGATATTAACATCCTGCAAGAAACTGACAACAACCACTGGTGCTTTTTCTATCTACTTTGCATCCAGCATAATCAGCATCTGAATATCCTACTAATTCTATTCACAAGATCTAGGATACCAGAGACCTAAATCATGAGTTCTAGCCAGATATCTAAATATTCTTTTTACTGAAATTAAATGAGACTCTCTAGGGTCTGCCTGATATCTAGCACATGCACACACTAAACAAAATATCTGGTCTACTTGCAGTAAGTAAAGTAATGATCCTATCATACCTCGATAATTCTTTGATCTACCTTTTTACCTTTTTGTCACTGTCCATTTCTGGTTGTGCGCTCATTGGGGTTGATAATGGCTTTGCATCTTCAAATCCAAATTTCTTTAACAACTCTTTGGTGTACTTGGCTTGACAGATATGAGTGCCATCCTTCCCTTGCTTAATTTGCAATCCAAGGAAGTAGCTTAACTCCCCATCAAGCTCATTTCGAATTCTCCCTGCATAAGCTTTTCAAAGTACTTGCAAAGAGATTCATCAGTAGATCCAAAAATAATATCATCTACATATATTTGCACAAGAAGTATATGTTTATCCTTAGACTTTATAAATAATGTACTATCTACTTACCTCTAGTGAAACCATGATCTAATAAGAAAGTACTGAGCCTTCATACCAGGCTCTAGGTGCTTGCTTTAAACCATATAAAGCCTTATGTAGTTTAAATACATGATTTGGAAATTCGAGATCATCAAAACCTGGAGGTTGTTCAACATAAACTCCTCCTTGATAAAACCATTTAAAAGGTGATTTGACATCCATTTGAAATAGTTTTAAATCAAATGCAGATGCATAAGCAAGTAAAATCCTAATAGCCTCAAGTCTAGCTACAGGTGCATAGGTTTCATCGAAATCTATGCCTTCCTCTTGGGAGTAGCCTTGAGCTACCAATCTGGCCTTGTTCCTTAAGATTATTCCAGACTCATCCAGTTTATTTCTGAACACCCACTTGGTGCCAATAACTGAATGATTGGATGGTCTAGGAACAAGTGACCATACTTGGTTTCTCTTGAACTGATTTAGTTCATCTTGCATGGCTAATATCCAAGATTCATCAGATAAAGCTTCATTGACTGTCTTAGGCTCTATTTGAGAAACAAAGGCTAAATAATCACAAGGAATTACATTACCTCTTGTTCTTACCCCTACAGATGGATCACCAATAATGTTTTCAGAGGGTGATCTTTCTGATGTCTCCATTCTTTTGGAAGATTTTCATGTTGAATTTCAGTTTGCTGCAGTTCTTCCAGAGGAGGATCATCCTTGTCCTTAATTGAGGTATTCTTAATTTTTCAGACAAGTCATCTGCATCATCAATGTCACTAATTTCTTCTTTTTTCAAGGAAGGGTTAGATTCATCAAAAATAACATGTACAGATTGTTCAATAATAAGGAACGTTTATTGAAAACTCTATAACCTTTGGGTTTAGAAGAGTACCCCATAAAGATGCCTTCATCTGATTTGGCATCCAACTTACCAATGTCCCTTTTTCCATTGTTGTGGATGAAGCAAGGACATCCAAATTTCTGAAGTGGCTGATCTTTGGCTTCTTTCCTTTGTAGAGTTCATAAGCAGTCTTCTTCAGAATCGGCCTGATCATCACTCTATATGATATAACATGCAGTGTTGATGGCTTCGGCCCAAAGTATCTTGGCAAATCATATTCTGATAACATGGTTCTTGCCATATCCAAAAGAGTTCTGTTTTTCCTCTCAGCAATTCCATTCTGTTGAGGTGTCCTTGGGGCTAAGAAGTTGTGCTCAATTCCTTGATCATCACAGAACTTTGCAAACTTTTCATTCTGAAACTCACCACCATGATCTGATCGGATAGAGACAATTGTGAACTTCTGATCTTTCTGAACTTTCTTGCTGAAGCTGACAAAATTGTCAAATGTGTCATCTTTGTGCTCTAGAAAGGATACCCAAGTGAATCTTGAATAATCATCAACTATTACAAATCCAAAATTCTTTCCTCCTAGACTGGTAGTCCTCATTGGCCCGAATAAATCCATATGAAGTAGTTCTAATGGCTTTGAGGTGGTTACTACAGTCTTTGACTTGAAAGAGCTCTTGGTGTGCTTTCCTCTTGCAAGGGTTGCAAATGCTGTCCAAGCTAGAATTGACCTTTGGCAATCCTTCAACTAGCTTTCTTTTCTGAGCTTATTCAAACCGTCCAAGCTGCAGTGGCCCAATCTTCTGTGCCACAACTCTGTTGATTGATCTTTGTTAGCTGTCAAACACTCTTGATCCTTGAGTTCTTCTAGATAGAGTACATACAGATTTCTTTCTCTATAGCTTCAAAAATGACTGCTCCATCCTTTAATATACTGCACTTTGATTCTTGGAACTAAAACTGATGGCCTTTGTCACACACTGGCTGATCTGATGAATTAGTTTTAACCCTTTGACCAGCATTACATCTTCAATTACTGATCTTCCTTTGATGTTTACGGATCCACTTCCATTACTGTGCCTTTTCCATTATCTCCATATGTGACTGTTCCTTCTTCATCTTGGAGATTAACAAAAAGCTTCTGGTCCCTGACATGTGCCTTGAGCATCCACTATCCAAATACCATTTGGATGATTTTGATTTTCCTGAAAATTAACACTAAGTTTTAGGTACCCAAGTTCTTTTGGGTCCTGAGAGGTTAGTACCATTTATTTTCCTTTATTATCCATTTTTTGTTCTTAGTGGGACATGTTGCTGTTTATGTCCTAGTTTGTTACAATGGGTACAGCAGGTTATTCTAGTTATTCTTTCAACTGGAGTATATTTAAATTTTTATGTTCTTTATCCTTTTCGGATATAAATTCAGAGTTGGATAAATGTTGGGAAAGACTTTTGTTTCTTCATTTTCCGAGGGAGTATAACCAAAACCATGTTTCTTCTTGGTTGATCTTTCTCCACTCATCATTAGAAGAGGTTTGTTATTTGTGAACTTGTTTATGGTGCTTGTTAAATGTTCATTTTCTTATTTAATTTTTCTATTATGTTTTAAGTCCTCAAGTCTTCTTGTTTTTCTAGATGATTTATTTTCTTATTCTTCTCTTTTAATCTTCACATAATAATTCACTCCTTCTTTTATGTTCAGTTATTTGTTTGTCAAGTTCTTCATTTTCTGTTTTTAGGTTTGAGTTTGTATTTTCTAAACAGATTATTTTTTTCTTACTAATTTTAAGTAATTTACATACTTCTTTATATTTTTCATAAAGTTCATTAAAAGCACTTTCTAAATTATCAGAGTCTGAATCATTGCATGAATCAAAGGAAGAGTCAGAAGTTACCTTGTCTTCGGTGTTGGCCATGAAAGCCAGGTTGACTTCTTCACCTTCACTGCTCGAGCTTGACTCACTGTCTGAGTCACTACTGTTCTCCCAAGCAGCTGCCATTGCTTTCTTTTTATACTTCTTGAATCTTCTGAAGTTGTCCTTCTTCTTGTGATCAATTTTCTTAAGCGTTGGACAGTCTGCCTTGATTTGTCCAGGCTTTTTGCATTCATAACAGATCACTTCTCCTTTCTTCTGATCCTTTGCTTCTGGTTTTCTGAAGTCTTTATTTTTCTTGAAAAATCTTCTTCCGGACTGATACTTCTTTTTCTTTGCTAATATCTCTGAAGTCTTCGACAGCATGGCTTCTTCATCATCACTGTCTTTGCTATCTTCACTGTTATCCAAAGATTCTTCTGATATCTCATCATTCACTTTGAGAGCACTTGATTGTTTCCTTCTGCTGGAGGATTCTCCTAATCTCTCCATGTTTATCTCGTGAGCCATGAGAGATCCTATTAGCTTTTCCAATGACATTATTTTAAATCATTGGCTTCTTCAATGGCTGTTACCTTTGGAGTCCATGAAGATGGTAGAGATCTGAGGACTTTTCTAACCATGTCTGGTACATCATAAACCTTTCCCATCCAGCTAATCCATTTGTAATGTCTGTGAATCTGCTGAACATCTGAGTTATTGATTCACCTGACTGCATCTGGAATCTTTCATACTGAGCTACTAGAATATCTATTCTCGTTCCTTTACCTTGTCTGTCCCTTCATAGGTAATTCTGAGCTTTTCCCACATCTCCATTGCGGATTTGCAGGCTGAGACTCTATTGAATTCTTTCTTGCTTAGGGCACAGCATAATATGCTCTTGGCTTTGCAGTTTAAGGATATTCTTTTCCTATCATCATCTGTCCACTGAGCCTTAGCATTTGTGACCAAAAGATCACCTTCTTCTACATTGGACCAGATTGTGTAATCATGACCTTGTAGAAAATATTCCATTCTAGTCTTCCAGTAGGTGTAGTTCTTCTCCATCGAACAAGGGAGGCATGTTGACTGACTGACCTTCGAAGTTGCTTTGGGCTGCCATAGATCTTTGCTCTTCAGATCGTTGGATCTTCTTCTTTGTCGAAGAGACGGCTCTGATACCACTTGTTGCCCAGCTAGCTAGCCCAGAGGGGGGGGTGAATGGGTTATTAAAACTTTGATCTCTGATTAAAACCTGTTTACTGAAAGGATTGCACAACTTAATAACAAGGTTAGAGTTAGAGCAAATAAGACAACAATCACAAAACACATCCACAAGACACAAGGATTTTTATCCTGGTTCGAACTCCTCTCCACAGGAGACCTACGTCCAGTCCCTGAGCAATACCTCAGGATTTCACTACCAAGGGTACAATCCCCCTTTTGGATCCTTACACCCAGCCTCAACTGGTCTTCCTTCAACTGAAGGGAAAACAACCACCCTGGATACCACCAGGTCTTCCTTCGTCCAGAAGGGAACACAACTAAAGAAGAAAAAGTGTGAACATGCTTCAGACTCTAGCTTAACAGGCTACAAGCTGAAGCTACCAAGGCCAAGAGAGAAAGAGATTTAACAAGGTTTTCTCTCCAAGGACTACACAAGCTCTCACACATAAAATCTCCTTTGATCACTGAGAGCTAAGAGCTAAGAACAAGGTTGGAGTGGAAGCTTCGCTCTTCTTTTCAATCTTTTGAAGACTCGAAGAGATGGTATTCTTTCTTTTGAAATGCAAGTCTTGTTCTCTCTGTCTTGTATGATCTTCTCCATCTTGAGTCTTTTATGTATACTTCTGATTCAAATTTGAACGTTGAAGTGTCCGTTGTCTCTTATCCTGGTGTACGTTGGACTGGTCACCAAGGAAGCTTCTGATCTTCAGTCTTTTATCCTTTAGTACACGCCAGAGAAATGTTTTGAATCTTGTATCTTGTATCTAACGTTGTACAGATGAGTCTTGTCAGATATCTGCAAGCATATCAACAATAAATAGAGGACAGCTAGGACTGCTGTCGATTGTTAGTTACAGATGGAACATATATTGCAATATATAGCAAGGATCCGATCTGTCTAAAAAGTACGTAGACAGAGTAGCATGGAAATGGAAGATATTGTCTGCATGCATGGGAGATACGATCAGAGAGCATTTATGCGTAGCAGTCAACAGACAAGATATGACTTTGACTTATCAACGCTATTAAAAAGCATTATACTGATACAGCAAGAAATTCGATATAAATAATCCCGATGCTTTCATGACTTATGAAATCGTTATGAGTTATAGCAAGTCGTTATGACACTTATCAAGTCGTTATGAACTGTAAAGAAATCGTTATGACTATCAAGTAGTTATGAACTGTAAGAAATCGTTATGAACTCTAAAGAAATCGTTATAGCAATCAAGTCGTTATGAAGGATAAAGAAATCGTTATGAATTATAGCAAGTCGTTATGAACACTTATCAAGTCGTTATGAACTGTAAATAAATCGTTATGAACTCTAAAGAAATCGTTACAGCAATCAAGTCGTTATGAATGATAAAGAAATCGTTATGAAAAGTCTTAACAATCATGCACAAAGCAAATCGTTATGAGAATCAAAAGTCGTTACGAGTTCTAAAGAAGTCGTTACGGCTAGAGAGTCGTTGCGATTCTAAAGAAATCGTTACGAGGTCTAAAGAAATCGTTACGGCTAGAGAGTCGTTGCGAGTTCTAAAGAAATCGTTACGAGTCTAAAGAAATCGTTACGGCTAGAGTCGTTGCGAGTTCTAAAGATCGTTACGAGGTCTAAAGAAATCGTTACGGCTAGAGAGTCGTTGCGAGTTCTAAAGAAATCGTTACGAGGTCTAAAGAAATCGTTACGGCTAGAGAGTCGTTGCGAGTTCTAAAGAAATCGTTACGAGGTCTAAAGAAGTCGTTACGGCTAGAAGTCGTTGCGAGTTCTAAGAAATCGTTACGAGGTCTAAAGAAGTCGTTACGGCTAGAGAGTCGTTGCGAGTTCTAAAGAAATCGTTACGAGGTCTAAAGAAATCGTTACGAGGTCTAAAGAAATCGTTACGACAGTCAAGTCGTTACGGGTTCTAAAGAAATCGTTGCAATGTCTTAAGGACGTTGCGATATCGATTTGTTTTGAGTTTTCCGTGAAAGAGAAATCGTTCTGCTTATCAAAGAAGTCGATACAAAGACTTGGACAGAATGAGAGATGAGACTTACCTGATTGTCTTGAACTTTCATTTTTCTTTTCTTTCCTGTTCTCAAGGCTCAAGTAATCCATTAGTACTATTTTGTTAATCATCAAAATTAATATACAAATAAATGAATTATTTATTATGGGGACAGTTTGGTCATCACGTTCTGGTCGTGGTGTGGGCAGCCGTCGTGTTGAGGTATGTAACACGGCACCCTGCCCCGTCACGTTCTGGGGGCTGGAGGCTAAAAGCCTTGGCCGGCTTCCCCTTTCCCCTTTCTTCCCCTTCTCCTTCCCTTCCTCGAGTCTTCTTCCTTCTCCTTCTCTGGCGTTTGGAGCTCGGTGGCGGTGCCGGTGGCTCGTGGTGGAGCGGCGAGTTGCGAGGAAGAGGCGGCCGTGGCTTTGAGAAGGCCCATTCGTGTGTTCGGTTCTTATTTTCAAGTAGGGATTTCTTGTGCCTTACCAATCCGGGTGATTGGGAGCCCTTTTGTGTGATTGCATACCTTTACAGCTTTCCCCATGCTCCCCTCCCCGTTGTGTGCTTCATTGAAGTGTGAGGGCGACCCTAGAATGCAGCATTCCCGCGGTCATCCTTCCGTCTGATATCACGACCGCAGTGCACGTCATGACATCAAAGGAGGCGTCACCTCGGTCGGATGCGACCTAATCACGGCGCAGTTGGCTGTCGCGATAAGGGTCGTGTCGCAACCCAATTTCTAGTCGCAACAAGGCTGATGTCGCAACCCGCTTCCCTATCATGACTTGGCATTTGTCGTGGTTGCCCTTCCCGTTGCGATGGGATCGCGACGGGCTAGGAGGGCGCGACATCACTAGGCTTGCCTCGGGTGTTTTCTGTGGCCTCGTTGGCCTGTCGGCGTGTGTCCTAGGGTAGGGTTGCCCTTAGGACCTTCTGGTAGGGAACGGGGCAGGTTGCCTCCCTGTGTTCAGTGACCGAAGGTGACACCTTCGTGGTTGTGTCCTAGCAGCGGTGCTAGGAGGTTCGCGTCTGTCTAATAATCGATTGTTTGTCGGTCAATCGATTATTAGGAGAGTGATGGTTTCTGTTCTGTATGGTGGTGTTCCAGTTTCTCGAGCCGTGCCGTGTGTGTCGGCATTGGCCAACGGCCCTTCTGGGGTTTCCAGAAGGGGTGCCGTGCGTGCATGTGCCTGCTGGGCTTGTCTTGGTTACAAGTCAGCTGTGCTGCTTTCTGTGGTGGTTGTCCCGCCAGTTCTCTTTTCGACCGGTGCTAGGCACTTGAGGGCTTGTCCGTGAGACAGGTTGTTACCGTTACCTGGGACTCCCAGCCCCGCGTGTCTGTTAGAGGGTGTTTTTCGGGCGACGGGCGTGCTCAAGTTGCGGACTTGGAGCAGAAGGGGAAAACGGTGGGGACAGCAGCGTAGAGTCGTTTGTAGAGTTCTCTTAGCTGGGTCGGGTTCACCGAGGTGGTTGAGGCGCTCTTCCGGTGCGACCAGCTAGTCCTTCTCACTGGCTCACTCTGCGTTGGTTCCGAAGCTGCGTAGGAAGGTCAGGTGTAGCAACCGGAATTTTTACGAAAAAAAAAATTTAAATAAAGAATTTAAAACCTAGCTAAATGGATATTTAAATAGAGCATTAAATAAAACCCATTAGATGGAAAAGAGTAATGGGCTTTGCTTAATGGATCTTCTAGAATTTGTTGGGTCAAAATATGAATTTACAAAGGGAGAATAATAGGAAAATACCCTAAATTCGTAACTAAATTATTACCTAAATAGAAAAGGGGTATTTAATGCATTAAATAGCTAGTTTGAGTTATAATAGGATTCCTAAACCTACCCCATATGGGTTAGCACGAATTTGGATCTCTTCCTAGTCTAAATAGAGATTGGAAAGCAGGGAAGGAAGGAGGAAGTAAGGAAATTTCGGAATTAAAGAGGAATTAGAGTCCTATTAGGAAATAGAAAGAGGAGAAGCTTAAATACTCTCCTAAAACCCTCATGGCCGACCCAAGCTCGTGCCAAAGGATTCTTGGACCAGAAGGAGAGGCCTCTCAACCCCGTTCTTCAAGTTCTAGCCCTAGAAGAGGAAATCGAGTCAAGGTAGGCATTCTCACAAGCATAACCGTGAAACTTTTTCTGTAGGATCTTCCTACCCTCTTGAACGAAACCCCCAAGTTTCATATTTTTCCATCGATCAAATCTTTTCTTATGAATTTTCAAAGTTCTGTACACTTCATGACCCCGAGCCCTTTTCTTAGATGCATATCTTTGAATCCACTCGTCCCCTTGTCATGAAACTTTTTGAGTAAATACTGATGCATGATAGGCATCTTTTGCCCCTAAAAGCCCTAATTTTTGTTGAGCATGTTACTCGAATTAAATCGATCTTGCTCCCTGTATCATGTTCTATGTTACTTGTTCTTGTTCGTCCTCAAACCATGTTCAAACCATGCTCTCTCTCGAATTCCTATTTACTGGAAGTACTCTCGCATGTCTAGTTTCATTTGCCCCTGATTTCATGATTTTTCATCGTGTATATAATTAGTTATGGATTTCTGAACAACCCTCTATCAAAATTGAAATCCCTGGTCCGCAATCCAATGTCTGGTCTGACTCCTGTCAGAGTCAGGCACAGAAAACCAGAAGGCGACACCTCGACATGTCGCTTTCTGGGGCCTGATTGCGACAGCCTCCCTGTCGCGACCAAGAAGGCGACAGGTGAGCCGTCGCATTCTCAGAACCCGATCTGCAAGCCATGTCGCGACCCTTTTTAGGCCCTGTCGCGTTCTGCCCTGACCCTGTCGCATTCCTTACAGGCCTATGTCGCCTTCTCAGAGTTTTACAGAAAAACCCATGAAAAATATTTTTGTCGCTTTCTAAATAATCCTTACGCCTTCTTACCGTTATACCCCCAGTAAAAACCCTACTTAAAAATGGTGCTATATTGAATGTTTTAAAATACATATTTCACGACTTATTTCTATCTATGATTTCTCTTGCACTTGCACACACATGAACCATCCATTGTGGCTGAAATCTTGTAGAAAATATCTCATAATGTATTTGGTAATGTATTGAAATAAAGAATATTAATTGCCCTATTTTAAAGGACTTGTATTTGTTTCTCGCGTTGCTTATATACCGATACTGACGCTCCACTGTTCTAGAATTCCTCTAGAACGTCGAGCACATGTTTTAAATACACACTTTACTTGGCTTGTGGTGAACTCTCCGTCGGATATTCCTTTCGCCGGACTAGTGAACTCTTGCACAAGGCCTCCGTAAGTCTCCTCTGATCATGGATTCCCACATGGTCGACGAGCGGTTGTACCCTAATACCTATGATACCCTTTAGGGATCTATATGATCCAAACGGCTATTAGAGATTCACTCTCGTCTTAAATCACGCCGGACCTCTGGACCTGCGCATAACAAGGCCAGTGGTAGGGTCGTGAGTTCCACCTGACTGCCAACACCAAGTGCGCGTGTTGTGCAACTGTTACTATCGCCTGTTACTCGTAGCATTACGTGCAATGTCCACTAGCTCTCATCTATACTCTACTCGCTCACTTATTCACGTTCACTCTACTAGGTCATCTATTCATCTTGTGCTCTTATCTATTTCTTGGTACTCTATACTGGCCATTGACTGATTGTCTAAAGATAAACAATATAACCAATGCCTGGCAATATATATAAAGGGCCCGATCTGGTCCTGGGATGTGCGCCCGAAAGTGCTAGTGCCCATGGGAGTTAAATGATCAGAGTGTTTGGCATTACACTCAAGTGCTATCTATCTCGACTATCTATATGACAATCAAAACACAAACGTGCTATACTCTCTCGATGTCTAGAATGACAAACGAGTGCTATACTCGTCGTGCTATTACTATACTTGTGCTAGTTGTGCTATGGCCATCCTGCTGTTCGTGCTATACTCGATACTTGTGCTATTTTTTAAACTATACTCGATCTCATGCTATTGTGCTATCCTGTTACATGTTGTGCTATCCCTTGCTATATTTTGACTCTCTTGTACCTGCTATCTTTAGATACTCTGCCATTAAATGCGTTAATTATTTTAAGCCTGCTTGAGCTTGAGATTTAAGTCCTATTGGGCGTTATCGCTCACCCTACGTTATTTGACGTTGTGTTCTCAGGTGAGACCGAGGATGACACATACACTCACGAGGAAGGGAATGACCAAGAGTGAAGCCAGGAGTACCCTCGAGTCATTATGTTATCTTAGAGTTGTAGTTAGTTATTTCCTTTTATTGCAATGTAATTGGGCCCTATAGAATGGATCTGATATTAGCGGTTGTAACTAGACATTTGAAAAGTTATCAATGAGAAAGATTTGTTTTAGTAATATTCAATGTGCAATGGTTTGATGTCTAGTACTCGCTCTATACCCGTTTCTTGCAACTGCCTTCGCGCTTCGATATTCCGCGTTGGGGCGTGACATCAGGCGTAGGGCTATAGCTCGGCCGGGATGCGGTGGTTTGTTAGTTGTTCTCTGCTGTGGCTCACTAGCCTCACTCTACCGGAGAGGTTGTAGGCAGGAGTCGACGGCTGGCGAGCGAGAGGGGTGGACTGTGTGTCCCTCTCTTAGCTGCCTGCGATAGTGGTTGGTTGCACTTGCTGTGATGGAGTTTCTCATGTTGTTTCCAAGTGAGTCTGGTTGCCATGCCCTACACTATGGTTGTAGCCTGGCCATGTCTAGTTCCGTGGGCTTTGTTGGTTTAGCCTTGTGGGCCTTGTTCAGTAGTTTCCGCTCTGTAGGTTCTCTCGGGGTGCCTTCTGCAGACACCCGACTGCTGCTTCGGTAACCCGTTCCTTGGTGCCATCCGTGGTGGCACCGGAGTGTGTAGTTCCTTGATCTCGTGGAGTGTCCGATGTCTAGAGTGGTTCTGCTTGTGGGCCCTCGACTTTGTGGAGGTCTGAGGTGGCCGTGCTTGTGGTGAGATGTTGTTGTCTCATGTGGTTGCTCGGTGTCTCTCATGGTGACACCTGGTTGTTCCTTCCCGACCTCGTGGAGGTCTGGGATGTTGGTGCTCGTGTCGTGAGACTTTGGTCTCACTTGGTTGCTCCGGTGTTTCGTGAGCTTCTTTGTCTCGGCGGGTGTGTGTCGAGGGTTGCTTCCAGATTTTGTTTGACTCTACTGGTTCTGCGAGACTCGTGTTTGGTTCGACCATGGTTGTGGGTCATGGCATTGCTCTATTCTGCTGCTTTGTAGCTCTTTGCAATAGGTGTTTCCCGCTTTACTACTTTGTAGAGTAGTTTTGCTTCCACTTCTGTTGGAGTTCCTGCTGCTCTGGCTGGTAAGGGTCTGGTTATCCCTACTGAGCCTTGTTCGTGAGGTTCACCCCCCTACTCTCTTCAGGTAGGGACTCACTGTCGCAGGAGTTTGTTGTCGGACGGTCGTGGTGGCTGCTTGTTCATTGTGCGTTGCCAGCAGTGTGAGTTGTGAGCGTGAGCACTTATACCGTGAGTTGAGAGTGTCCTTTTTTCAAGTCCTCGGGGTATGCCCCTTAAGGACTGCACCTTTCTTTTTGTACCTATACTTTTATTTGGCACATGATGTACATATTTTCTTTATTAATGTACGAACTTTCTTGTTATAGTTATTTGAATTCATTGCTTATCTCTCTGGACTAAATTCTAACCCTTCCGGGTCTTTGGATCCGTGGGTGGCGGCATGGCCTTCGGGGTCCCTAGAGGGGTCCAGGAGGTCGGGTCATTACAAATGAAAAGTCGGTGGGTAGACCGAGTACCTCGGAAGCAAAGCACAGGTGCTCTAGGTATGTCGAACCGCACGGTCTTCTGCTGACCGCCCACCAGTGCAGAATGTGCCTCTAACCAGTCCATGCCAAAGATGGCAATAAAGTCGTGGAGCTGCAAGGCAAACAATCTGGCTGGTAGAAAGTGGACTTGTACGTTGACGGTGACACCCTCTAGATAACCTAGAGTACGCACGTAGTCACCCGTCAGAAGCTCAACAGCTAGAACACAGGTCCACTCCGGAGCAAACTCAGTCAAAGTAGCAAAGAACTCCTTTGAAGCAAAACAATGTGTGGCATCCGAATCAATCAAAACATGTGCAACTCGACCAAGGATAGGAACCATACCGACGACCAAATTAGAGGCCTTCGCATCTTCTCTGGTGATGTTCATCACCTGACCACGACCACGTCCTCACTGAGGCTCCTGCTGGTGCTGCTGCGGCTGCTGAAACTGTTCCTGGTACTATTGCTGATGCTGCGCCTGCTGGGGTGGAGCCTGCGGTGCCTACTGAGTGTACTGAGTCTATGCTAACTGCTGCTGCCCCTCCGTCAACAATGGACACTCCCGCCTATAGTGACCCTGCTGCCCACAGTGGAAACAACCCGTGCCCTACTGGCTCTGCTTCGCTCCCTGCTGCACAGACTGCTCCACTGGCTGCTCCTACTGATGTTGTTGTTGCCGAGTCTACTGATAATGCCGCCTACCTCCTCGAGAGAACAACTTCTTCAACTTCGAGGTCCGGCCGGCACTGCCTGTCCCCGAAGAAGAAGAAGAAGAAGAAGAAGACACATTCCCTCGACTGCCCGAAGGGCGCTGATATGGGGTAGACCTCACTGAGTCTCCTCCTTACTACGGCTGGAACCGACACTCCTTCTCCAAGGCAGTAGCCCTCGCCACTGCCAACCCCAAAGTGTCGCAGAGGTGACTAGCCATGGTTCACCTCAACTCCGACCGCAGCCCAATAATGAACCGCTTGGTGCGAGCCTGCTCACTAGTGGCCATGTGGGGGACGTGTCGAAGAAGCTGCACAAACCTCTGGTGGTCCTGTGCCAATGACAAATCTCCCTGCATCATCTCGTAGAACTGGTCCCTCCTCTCACGGCAAGCGTAGTCGGGAAAGTACTCACCATGAAAGGTCTCTAGAAACTGCTCCCAAGAAATTTGGTCCAACCTCCTGCCCTGAAAACTGGTCTGCCTCACGGTCCTCCACCACTCGTGGGCTGACCCCTTCAACTGATATACTGCAAGCCTGACCTGATCTTGATTTGCACAGTCCATGGTCTCGAAGGTGCGCTCGAGCTCATGAACCCAACTCTCTGCCATCGAAGAATGGAGGTCTCTTAACTGACTGACCTTCGTAGTTGTGAGCTTCAGCCGCCATCTCTTCTCAAACCTTTCGATTCTTCTGATAAGACCTCACTCTGATACCACTTGTTAGATCGAGATGGCAATATAGTTGTCCTAGAGGGGGGTGAATAGGACTTCTTGCGCTTTAAAAAGTATTTAAAAACTAGATAACACCTAATATAGTCGTTAGTACTTAGTGTGATGTGTGTGGAACAAGTGTAAACATGGCGGAAATAGTCGCACAAGAGCACAAGAGATTTTATCCTAGTTTGGCCCTTCCCACATGGAAGTCCTACGTCTAGTCCTCAAGCAACCACTTGGGATTCACTAACTGCCAAGCGCACTTGGCCTTCTCTCAACTGAGAGGTAATACAACCACTTGCAGACCCGCAAGCCTTCCCTTCACCAAGGGTTACAAGACCACCTACTCCAGTAGGTCTTCCTTTCACGAGAGGGGCACTGCAGGGTACAAACCCCTTGCAGGTTATCTTATACAAAAGTTGAAAGTTTGTGTGTATGCTCAATAGAAATGAGAAAACACAAGGATTCAGAAAGAGAAAACAAATGAAAGTTGAGCTCAAGCTCTTTCTGAAACAAAGAGGTGGACTGAAGAGAACCTGAAATGCAATAATCCACCAAGGGAAGATGACTTCTAATCTCCAATGAAGAGCATGAAGTCAAAGATGGAGGAGTGGCTCTCTTTCTTCTTGAGTGGCTCTTCTAGCTTTTTGTAATATCCTCAAATTTTAAACATCATGATTTACTTAGTAAGTTCTATTTATGCATACTAATTATTCTTAAATTGAGATATTTAGACCGAAGGGTGTATTTAGGACAAACTATCATACACTGGTACCACTTCTGGTCGTGCGTACCCTGATTGGGCGACACCGGATTTCGATAATAGAATTAAAATCTCAGACCATCATAATTCTAAAAAAATATGTTGATTCCAAAAAATATAAATATCCAGAATTAGTGGTGCACGAATATCAAGATTAAGCCGACACAATGATTTTCGGGATAATTTTTGCTGGATGAAAAATTAATTCCAAAAATTAAACTAAAATCACCATAATTTGTAAAACTTTTCAATTAGCTTATGTTTGAAATTCCAACTCGATTGGACATCGTTTGAGTACAGAAATAGAGGACCAAAGGGGCTAGATGAATTAACCCCTATTTACGTAAACCATTTTTTTTAATATTGCTTATGTAGTCTTGGCTACATAAAGTTTTTCCACTCCTTCTGGAACTAGATTACACGTATCAGCAAAACGTGTTGGAGGTGAGAACCTTTCACTGGGAATGTGGCTAAGAAAGGAGAGTAGGGGGTTTTAACATCAACGCGTGGGTTTTTCACAATGATGGTTGGAGGTTTACGTGCCAACCATGCATGTAAACTTGGGGTTTATATAAACTCTCCCTTGGCCATCTGGGTGGGTTTTTACTCACTTGTTCGTCGCCCCCATTGTTACTGCCTCTGCTGTAGCTACTATAGCTGTCATTCCTGTCGTTGCTACTGCTCTTGCTGTAGCTACTACTACATCGGCTGCTACTATTGTCTTCTTTGTTGAACGAAGGATACCCTTACTGGGAGAAGGAGGGATTTCGTTTATCTTGAAGTCAAGTAGGTTCCTTCCTACGATTCCTCTCCAATCTCCTATTTTCATGCTTGTAGTCTTTTCATCTGTATAAGCTCATATTTCCTATTTGTCCCATGTTCTACAGAATTCTTCTTTCTTTTGTTCCCACTTTCTATTAGAATCCTTTAGCATAATCATTTACCTTGGTACTATCTTTGACTTGTGTTCAGTAAGGCTGCCAGAAGTGAGAAATTATCCTTCTTCTTTCATTTTGTTCATGTTTTAATTGAAGTTCTTATCTTTAGTCGGTTTTAAACCCTTTCAGAAAGAAAGACCTACGACTGTCGACAGACAAGACACATATGTCGACAGATACCCTTGCTTCCAGAACCCAAAATCCTAGATCCACCAGTAGATGTCGACAGATAGAACCCATCTGTCGACAGATGACAACCATCTGTCGACAACCACCTATAGCCTGTCGACAGCTAAGGGTCAGATTCCAGAATCCAGTTCTGGATGAACCAGTAGCTATCAACAGCCACCTTATGGCTATCGACATCCACTAGTCTATGATTTTAACATGAACCAACCCTTCCCCAGTCAGAAGTGGTACTCTCTAGTATTGTTCAAACAAGTTATCTTCCCTATTTTCTTGGATTCTAAACTACTTCACCACCAAGATGACTTAATTAATCATCAACCAAACCATCTTTGAATTTCTATCCCTATTATGCTCATGAAAATTAACTTATGATTTGAAGACAGTGCTCTCATCAAAGAAGGAATTAGGATCACTTGTGGCAGCATTAGTCACTTGTGGTCAGTGTTGGCCCCTTTTTAGTACGGCAGCAAGCTAACCTAGAGGGGGGGGGGTGAAAAGATTTTCTAAAATTTAAAATAGAAACTTAAACACAAAAAATTATCACTTGAAAGTTTGGTTAGTTTAGTGTGATAAAGAGTAGTAGTGCAGAAGCAAATAAACAATCACACAAATAACACAAGGGATTTATCCTGGTTCGGCCCTTCCCACATGGAAGTCCTACTTCCAGTACCCAAGCAACCTCTTGGGATTTTACTAACTAAGGGTACAGTCCCCCTCAAGGACAATACAACACCAAGCACCCTAACTGGTCTTCTTCTCTTTCCGGGCAAGAAGGCAGCCCACTTCTCTTACAGGTAAAGAAGCCAAACTTTTGGTACAAACCCCAGTGCGGTTCTGCTAGACACAAACCCCTAGCTAGGTTCTACACTGTATACAGTCCTACAGCTGGACAGAAGTCTTTCTTAGAAAAGAAAGAACAATGTTGAGAGTTCTACAAGAATGGCCTCTAACCAAAACTCTCAACGAAAGACTCTCCCCAAGAATTACAATGAGTACAGGGAGAATGGAGAAAGGAGAAGGAGCTTGAATGCTTGAGAGCTTCAGTTGCTTGAACACTTTTTCTTGGCTCAGGCTATTTCTCTCTTTTCCTTTGAGTGTATGTGGCATTGAGGTTTCTCACTGGTTGTACACTCCTTCAAAGATCTTCAGGAAAGCTCTCTTTTTTTTCTTCATCCTTACTTCATCTTTATATGAGAGGCTTTTGAATAGATCCGTTGAAGAGATCCGTTGGAGCTCTTCTAGTCGTTGTTGATCTTTCTATTCTTTTTCTTCTTCAGATTGTTAGCCACTTGGTGGTCTACGAGGTCTGTAAACATAGAAGAAAGTGTTTAGCTAAAACAGTGTTTCTGTCAAGAGCTCACATACCTCTATGCTTCGTGTTTTCTCCCAAAAGTAGTAAGTGACCACCTTTCTGTCTGACAGGAGAGAAGAGATCTAGAGAGATGAAAAAAGATCTTCTGTCAGAAACATTTTGACTTTTCATTAGGCGCCAAACATATTTGAAACATCTGAATATAAAGAAAATCAATGTTTACATGAAGTTGATGTTAGGAAAAAATCACTGTTTAAGTGAAAGTAAATCGATGTCATAAGATAGGCAAATCGATGGGCAAATTGATGTTCAATCATAAGCAAATCGTTATTTAACTTATCGAGTTGATGTGAGAACCAAATCGTTGTTTCTCACTTATCAAATCGTTTGTAAAAACAAAATTATTGTGAGAGCAAATCGTTGTTCTCACTTATAAAATCGTTATGAAAACCAAATCGTTGTGAGAGCAAATCGTTATTCTCACTTATCAAATCGTTATGAAAACCAAATCGTTGTTTCACTTAACGAATCGTTACACGATCAAATTATTGTGTAACTTATCAAATCGTTGTTAGTGAAGTCGATGTGGCACTTTGAACATAAATCGATGTTTATATGAATGAACATCAATTTAGCATTTTAGTGCACAACACACAGCGATAATTTCATAAATTTATATTTATTAGGAAAATATGATATTAAATATATTTGATAATATTTAATTAATCATAAATTTTGTTGTCATCAGAATATAAGGGTAAAATATAAGAGGGTTCAACAATCTCTCCCTTTTTGGTGATGATAAAATTTATGAGAATTTTCGGACAAAAATACTTAACTCATAAAAATACAGAAAATTCATAAATAATGCATACTCTCCCCCTTTTTGTCACTAACCAAAAAGGAAGGATCTTACCATGCATCGCTCTGAAAATTTCATCTTACCATGCATGACTCCCCCTTAGTCTATGCTCCCCCTGAATGAGAGACTTGCAAATAGTTATTAGTAATACTGAAATTTTAAAATAAATAAATGACTACTCCCTCTTCAAATATGAGTTGGATGAAGAGCTGGCAGTCATCAGTGCCTTGAGGATCCTTTGATCCTGATGCTCCAAGGCTATCCTACAAACAACTTATTTAGAAATACGTACCCAAATCTTTTTGGGTCCTTGATGGTTAGATGCATAAAAGTATGCTTTCAGAATCCAAACTAAGTGCCTTGTTGTGCAGGTGTTTGATAACGACATAATTTTCAGTGTTAAAGTTCATACATATAGTTGATTTTAGATATCATTTGTCTATAAATAATGTGTACATTGAGTTTAATTTTCATTCTATTCAGGTATAATTTTTTGAGTATTTTAGTTAAAAATTTTGTAGAACAAATAGTTAGATTTAAAATCAATGCCTTTTGAATAGTTTGACTAATAAAGTGTTTTCTCTTTTTACAAATACATTGTATATAAATAAATCTTGGTTTTATACTTTCATAAATAATTCTTGTAAATATTAATTAGATTCTTATATTAGTTGATATTTAGAATACACATGTTAGATTTCATTCAAATAAGTCATTCTTTTTTTAGATTGACTAATTAGGTTCTTTTTCTTTTCACATGCATATTTTAGAAATGAAGACTTTTTTAATTTCTATAAATAAATAATTTTAGAGACATTGTAGTTTGTAAATAGTGTGTAAATAAATAATTTTTTTTACTAAAACATTGTTTTAACCACATTGTGCCACGACCCCATTTCCAGAACTTTCGCAAGAGGCAAAGACTTTGGCCCTTCCACCATCTCCCCAACAGATGAAGGAGCCTTGGCGATGGAGGAGCTCGGCGGATCTGAGCTGGAGCTGGCACTCTGGTGCGGGCTGCTGTGCGCTGGCGCAGACCAGGGGCGTGGCGACCTGGTGAAGCTGGCGGCCAACGTTGGCACGGTGCAAGGGAGCTGGAGGCGGTGCAGATCCGGAGGCGGGAAGGCGATTTAGGGTTCTGCGCACCTGCTGAGCAGAGTGCGAGCCTGGGGCGCAGGATCTGGAGCAGCTCCCTTGTGTGGCGGATCTACTGGCTACGCAGATCTGGAGCGATGCAGCAGATGGCGGGCTGAAGCTTGTGCGCAGCGACTTGAGGAGCGCTGGAGGGCAGAGGTGCGCAGAAGCTATGCGTTCGTGCGGCCTTGGCGAAGCTGGTGGCATGCGCAGAGCTCGCAAGCGTGTGAAGCTTGGGTAGTGCTGAGGTGGCAGCCGAGCGTTCAGAGCTGGCATTTGGGACGCTGCGCAGGCATGCATGATCCGGCTGGAGCTGAGGTGGGCTGCTCGTGCGGAGCTGGTGGTTGATCTGGAGGTAGAGGCCATGGTGCCTATATAAGGACCCAAGGTCCTCAGGTCCGGGGGGAGTTGGGTAGTTCAGATTTTTTTTTGGGTTTTCTCTAGTATATTTTTTTGTATTTTTCTTTTCAGCATCTTTAGGGGGTTGGAGATTTTAGGATTTCTTAGTTTTCTTTTTGTTCTTCCAGAATTGAGAGGGTTGGGCTGGTTTTGATTTTTAGGATTTTAGTTCCTTTCTTTTCTTTTGGAGTTCAGATGTTGGCAAGCTGGGATTTTGGGGTTTTCCTTGACATTTTTTTCTTTGTATTTTCCTTTCAGCAGAGCATGGGGAAGTCTTCCAATTTTCTTCTGTATTTTTGCTTTTGAGCATTCGAGGGGGTTCAGATCTGGGAGTTCAGTAATTTGAGTTGTTCATTTTTTTTTTGAGTAGTTCAGCAGATTTCTTGGGGTTTTCTTCTTCTTACTGTAAGCATTTGGGGATTCAACTGCTGTGGCGTTTAATTTCAGTTTTCCATTTTTTTTGTGTTCCATAGCTCAATCTAGTGGCGTTTATTTCAGTTCATATGAGTTTTCTTTCTTCTGTGTGAATTGCTAACAGTTCTTATTTTCTTCTGTGCAAACTACTAGGATTGATAGTTCTTTCTTTACAGTTCTTCATGTTCTTTTGAGCAAATTTCTAAGATCAATAGCTCTTTCTTTTCTTCTGGAGAAATTGTTGAGAGTTCGACTTCTGTGAGAGGTAGGCAATTTATTTTTCTTTCTCTGTGTTTAGCATTTGAAGTTGTTCAGATCAGGGGATTTCGGTTGCTGGGAGGAGAATTCAAGGGCTACTTCCCCATTTTTCGCTTATTTTAGAATCGTTGTTGCAGGGAGGTAGATGTAATTGTTTCTTTTCTTCTGTGAGAGCTGTGAGAGCTGTGGAGGATCCAGTGGCGTTTATACCATTTCCTCTATATTTTAGTTCAATCTAGTTAAATTTTACAATTCTTCTGCGTTGGTTAATTTTATTTTGTGTTGGGAAATTGGGGTGTTAAGTCTGGAATTTCAGGGGTTTCTGCATCTTCTGTTCTGTGAGGAATTGGTTTTCTGCTGTTCTGTGAGGATTTGAAGTTTTCTATTTCTTTTCTTGGTTTTCTAAAATTGACATTTTACTTTGTCTCTTCTGCGGAGTTTATGAGAGATTGGTGGCAACTGGTATCTGGTGCGTCCGAGGAATTTGCAATTTACATTTCCTATATTGTGTGCTTGCTAACCTCTCGAGCTGTGAAGCTATAGATATTTGAATTTCTGCTGATTGTTCTGAAGTTTATTGCGCCTTATTCCATTCTGCTCTTATTTTCTGTTTGATCCCTCAATTGTGAGGGTACAGTGATCCCAATTTTCTTTTATTCTCCATTCCACTTGTTCTTTCATTAAGTTTGATTTGTCAAGATTGTAAGGGATTTGATTGGTGAAAAGTAGTTTAAATCAAACTTTATTCAGCCTCTCCGTGGAAATGACCTGTTCTTACCACTTTTCTAGTTCATCTTTGCTATTTTATGTTTGTGAGACAGTTTAGAGAAAGTGAGCATATTGACTTGTGCAAGGAACTCTAGACAATGAAAGTGCACAATCAACAATGCCGCGTTCAGTGTTCACAGTGTGTCCTAATTTATTGCAATGAGAACAACACTGAATATAAATTGTTTTGTTGTTTTTATTATTTTTGTACTCTCTATTTAGAACACAATTTTTGGAAACCTTTTCTTTTATAGGGACCTTTTTCTGAGACATCTTGGTTTCTTTTACAAATTTTGGTAATGCATATTTTTCAGGAATTATGACTTGTTTTCCTTTTTCAGGAGGTATGTAACTAAGCCCTTGTTTGTTATTTCCATATTTTGATCCGTTTAAGCATAGGGCTAAAGATGTTTTTCCTTTAGTTAATTTTCTAATTGATTCTTTTAAATACAAATTTTCTTCGGTTAGAGTTTTTATTTTTTCTTCTAACTCTAACTTCTCATTATTCTTATTTTTCAATTCTTCATTTAAAAGATAATTATTACCTTTACATTCTTTTAATTGTTCTTCTAATTGTTCCATTTCTGATTTAGGATTAGAATTAGTGTTTTCTAAACAAGTAAGGTTGTTCTTGATATTTTTCAATTCTTTTACAACAACCTTGTGTTTATAATAAAGTTCATTAAAAACTTGTTCTAAATCTTCAGATTCTGATCCTACATTTGTGCAAGAATCAAAAGATGAGTTAGAATGTACCTCATCTAGTCCTACTATGAGGGCTAGATTTACCTGCTCTTTATCCGATTCTGAGCTTGATGATTCTGAGCTTGTGACCTCATCATTATCCCAAGCAGCCGCCATAGCTTTTCTTATGAATTTCTTGGGTTGCTTCTTGGATTTTTCTAGTTGACCAGCCTTATTGAGTTTAGGACAATCTGGTCTTAGATGTCCAGGTTTTCTGCATTCATAACTGACTAGTTCTTTTTCCTTTCTCTCTTTCTTTTGAATCCTTCTTGATCCATTTTTCTTCTTCTTAAGAATTTTCTGAAGCTTGGACAGTACTTCATCTACATCACTGTCTTCAGAATCTGCATTTTTTGAACTAGAAGAAGAAGAAGTGGAAGGAGTAGCTACAACTTTAAGAGCATTAGAACATTTTTTCTTTGATGAGCTCTCAGATAGTCGCTCCATATTAATTTCATGTGCCATGAGGGAACCAATTAGTTTATCAATAGAAGACTTGGTTAGATCATGGGCTTCTTCAATAGCTGTGACCTTAGGGGTCCACGAAATAGTTAAAGATCTTAGTATTTTTCTGACACTTTCCTCATCGGAAAGATTTTTGCCAAGAGAACTCAGATCAACTACTTTGCTCGAAAGTCTATTATACATCTGAGCGATATTTTCGTTTGCAAGCATTTTAAATTGCTCATATTGTGAGACAAGAATATGTATCATAGTTTGTTTTACTTTATCTGTTCTTTCATAAGTTATCTGCAGTTTATCCCATATTTCTTTGGCAGATTTACATGCAGATACTCTACTGAATTCTCTTTTAGATAAGGCGCAACATAGATATTTCTTAGCCTTAAAGTTTAAAGATAATTTAATTTTATCTGCTACAGTAATGGCTATAGTACCTTCAGTAGGAACAATAATGAAATCACCTACCTCAATTACCTACCACAGATCAAAGTCTGTGCCTCGAATGAAGCATTCCATTCGCATCTTCTAATATTGGTAATCCTCTCCATCGAAGAATGGAGGTCTGGTGACTGATTGACCTTCAGCATATCCTTGAGCTGCCATGGATCTTTGCTCTAAGATCATTGGATCTACTTTGAATGTTCAGAGACTCGCTCTGATACAACTTGTTGGCCCCTTCTTAGTACGGCAGCAAGCTAACCTAGAGGGGGGGTGAATAGGTTTTCTGAAATCTGAAACAGAAACTTAAACACAAAAAATTATCACTTGAAAGTTTGGTTAGTTTAGTGTGATAAAGAGTAGTAGTGCAAAAGCAAATAAACAATCACACAAATAACACAAGGGATTTATCCTGGTTCGGCCCTTCCTACATGGAAGTCCTACGTCCAGTCCCCAAGCAACCTCTTGGGATTTTACTAACCAAGGTTATAGTCCCCCTCAAGGACAATACAACACCCAGCACCCTAGCTGGTCTTCTTCTCTTTCTCGGGCAAGAAGGCAGCCCACTTCTCTTACAGGCAAAGAAGCCAACCTCTTGGTACAAACCCCAGTGCGGTTCTACTAGACACAAACCCCTAGCTAGGTTCTACACTGTGTACAGTCCTACAGCTGGACAGAAGTCTTTCTTAGAAAAGAAAGAACAATGTTGAGAGTTCTACCAGAATGGCCTCTAACCAAAACTCTCAACGAAAGACTCTCCCCAAGAATTACAATGAGTACAAGGAGAATGGAGAAAGGAGAAGGAGATTGAATGCTTGAGAGCTTCAGTTGCTTGAACACTTTTTCTTGGGTCAGGCTCTTTCTCTCTTTTCCTTTGAGTGTATGTGGTGTTGAGGTTTCTCACTGGTTGTACACTCCTTCAAAGATCTTAAGGAAAGCTCTCTTTTTGTTCTTCAACCTTGCTTCATCTTTATATGAGAGGCTTTTGAATAGATCCGTTGAAGAGATCCGTTGGAGCTCTTCTAGTCGTTGTTGATCTTTCTATTCTTTTTCTTCTTCAGATTGTCAGCCACTTGGTGGTCTACGAGGTCTGTAAACATAGAAGAAAGTGTTAGCTAAAACAGTATTCTGTCAAGAGCTCACATACCTCTATGCTTCCTGTTTTCTCCCAGAAGTAGTAAGTGACCACCTTTCTGTCGAACAGGAGAGAAGAGATCTAGAGAGATGAAAAAGATCTTCTGTCAGAAAAACATTTTTGACTTTTCATTAGGCGCCAAACATATTTGAAACATCTGAATATAAAGGAAATCGATATTTATATGAAGTTGATGTTTGAACAAAATCGATGTTTAAGTGAAAGTAAATCGATGTTATAAGATAGACAAATCAATGGGCAAATTGATGTTCAATCATAAGCAAATCGTTATTTAACTTATCGAGTCGATGTGAGAACCAAATCGTTGTTTCTCACTTATCAAATCGTTTATAAAAATCAAATTGTTGTGAGAGCAAATCGTTGTTCTCACTTATCAAATCGGTATGAAAACCAAATCGTTGTGAGAGCAAATCGTTGTTCTCACTTATCAAATCGTTATGAAAACCAAATCATTGTTTCACTTAACGAATCGTTACACGATCAAATCATTGTGTAACTTATCAAATCGATGTTAGTGAAGTCGATGTGGCACTTTGAACAGAAATCGATGTTATATGAATGAACATCGATTTAGCATTTTAGTGCACAACACACAGCGATAATTCTATAAATTTATATTATTAGGAAAACATGATATTAAATATATTTGATAATATTAATTAATCATAAATTTTGTTATCATCAAAATATAAGGGTAAAATATAAGAGTGGTTCAACAGTCAGTTGTGGGCGACAGTTTGTAAGCAAATCCAAGTCAGTGGTCTGATGATGGTGTGTAATAAACCCCGTTCATGTGCAATGAATAAGATCCAAGGTGCTGGAGTCGCCTAGGCACTGATGATGTATTTACGTTATTTATTAACCTCTTGAGAGCAGTATGATGCCTGTCGAATTCATTTTCCAAATTAAGTTATGGCCTGAATCTTGAAAGACATATGTGATTCTTGTTCTAAGATTCGTCTGGGCCCGTTATAAAATCAAATTGGGTTATATGTTTATGCTAAGTATGAAGTTCATAAGCAAGTATGCTTTTGATCCATATACACACTTTTTGAATATTCACTTAGCTCTGCAATTGAAATTCCTATTTTTTTTAACTGCTCAAGTTTTATTAGATTAAATTATGGGATTTGGCTTATGACTTCTTTTCTAAACCCAGATTTGAATCTGTACTTAGTCCAATTTCCATACATTAAACTCTTGAAGTTTAGACATTTGAAAATGAAGATATTATGTCCTACAAAAGCCAATATACAAGATTTGATTGAAAGACTTACGCTTACTTCCACCTACTGAGTCTTTCGACTCATGCCTTTGTTTTCTCCAACCCTTTCAGATTGAAGGTGGATGCTATTTCAGCTTCAGATTACTATCACTTCCGCTGCTGATCAAGATGAAGAGCATAATTTTAGTGATTCTCTAGAGATTTTTTTGTAATATTAAAAGTCTAGAGAGAAGGTGTTTTGCTTTATATAAACAATGGATGTTACTACAAAAGAACCTTGTTGATGTATAATATTTTTCAGGATGACTTTGTGAGATGGTTTGCTAGTCTTGTGCATTACATAGATTTGTCTACCCATAATGAAGTTGGTCAGCATAACCCCTCTTCTGATCAAAAGTTATGTATTGTATGTGTGTGTGTGTGTGGTTGGAAGAGGGTGTTACAGAGGTGGTATCAGAGCATAGTACGGGTAATAAACATCTCTGTGACCATTTTCACAAAGGAAATAAATAAAACATTTGTGTGTATTCTAAAATTTCTAAAGATTATTTTGTTCTTAAAATTCAAGTGGCTAGCATGAATTAATTAGATGTGTTTGATGGTATCCAGGAAATGGTAGACAAAGGGAAAGCTATCCACCTATCCATTGGGGATAGACTTGAGGAAATTAAGGAAGGTTCTAGGGAGGAAGTCCCCAATATTCCATCGACAAGTAACCCTCAAGAAGGAAGAGCTGGGACTCCTGATTTGGCCACTTTTATGGAGTCATTCCAGGGGTTAGTGCAAACCCTAATGAAGAACCAACAAGATATGAATGGACAAAGAGTTTCTGGAGCATCCTTGCTAGAAATATTTAAGAAGATGGGACCTCCAACCTTCAAAGGAAGTAGTCAACCTGAGGTTGTAGAAGGATGGGTTACAGAGATGGAGAAGATATTCAAGGCAATTAGATGTGAAGAGGAAGACAAAGTCACACTGGCAACTTATATGCTTCAGGATAGAGCAGACGAGTGGTGGCAATCTGCCATGAGGAATGTATTCAGAAATAGAGGGGATAACATCAGTTGGAAGAATTTTTAAGAGAGTTACATGAGAAATACACCCCACCACACATCAAGGATAGAAAAAAAGGGGAATTTTTACAGTTGGAGCAAAAAGATATGACCGTGGCAGAATATGAAACAATATTTACTAAACTGGAAAAATATGCACCTCATATTTGTGACAATGAACTCAGAAGGGTAAAGAAGTTTGTGAGAGGGTTGAAACCCAATGTGAGGAGCAAGGTAGCTCCACTGGATCCCCAGAGCATGGCAGTGGCACAAAAGACTGCATTTATAGTTGAATCTGAATTTGTAGGGTATATGAAAAGCAAAGAAACTAATGGGGGCCAGGAGAGAAATCTGTATACCAAGGAAACGAAAAGTCATAAGCGAAAAATTGATCCAACCAAGTAGCAGGGAGAACAGAAAAAGGGTTGGCCTATGTGTGTTCAATGTGGAGGGAAACACCCAGATAATGAATGCTAGAAAGTAGCAGGAAAATGTTTTGGATGTGGTTAGAAAGGACATATGATTAAGGACTGTCCACTCAAAGCAGACCAGACAAATCCATAAAAGCCACAACCCTACTTTCAGCAAGCCCCAAGACAACCACCCAAATGACCATCTAGAGTTTTCGCTTTGACAAAAGAAGAAGCTCAAGACACCCCCATTGTAGCTGAAGGTATTCTCCTGACTGAAAATATGTATGCTAGAGTGTTATTTGACCCTGGAGCTACTCACTCTTTTATTTCTCTGATGTTTGTTAATTCTATATCTCAAAAATCAGAGCAATTGGTAGAAAATGTGGTACTTGACTATCCTACTAGTCAAATAGCTATTCTTACCTCTGTCATCCCTAGAATAAACCTAAAAATGGAGAGCATGAACTTACAACATATGTATATGTATTGGACAACATGCAAGATTTTGATAAATACTGGGAATGGATTGGTTGGCAAAAATCATGCATTACTAGATTTCCATAAGAAAGTTTTAACATTTAAAAGGACGGGATTAGAAGATTTCAGCTATAGATGTCCAAAGTTTAATGGAAACAAGAAGACTATATCAGCACTTAAAGCCATTAAATGGTTGAGAAACGGTTGTCAAGGTTATCTAGCAAGTGTAATGGCCATATCAAATGAGCATAAACAGATATCAGTCCAAGATATTGATGTTGTGAGGGAATTTTCGGATGTTTTTCCTAATGATTTATCCGGATTACCTCCAAGTTGAGAAATTGATTTTTCTATTGAACTTTTACCTGAACTTTACCTATATCTATAGTCCCTTATAGAATGGCACTAGCTGAGTTGACATAATTAAAGAAGCAGTTGCAAGACTTATTAGACAAAGGTTTTATTAGACCTAGTGTGTCACCATGGGGAGCTCCAGTGTTGTTTGTTAGAAAGAAAGATGGATCCCTCATATTATGTATTGATTATAGGAAGTTGAATCAGGTCACAATCAAGAATAAATATCCACTACCTAGAATTGATGATTTATTTGATCAACTTCGGTCTGCTACAATATTCTTTAAGATAGATCTAAGGTTTGGGTATCATTAATTGAGAGTTAAAGAAGATGACATTCCCAAGACAACATTTAGAACCAGATATGGACACTATGAGTTTTTAGTACTGTCTTTTGGATTGACTAATGCACCTACGGTATTTATGGACTTGATGAAAAGGGTATTCCAACCTTATTTGGACAACTTTGTGGTAATATTTATAGATGATGTGTTGATATATTCATCTAATGAAAAAGAACACCATGAACATTTGAGAATTATACTACAAACCTTAAGGAAACATCAATTGTATGCTAAGTTAAGTAAATGTGAGTTTTGGCTCAAGGAAGTGAAATTTTTGGGCCATGTGATTTCTGGAAAAGGTGTGGCGGTAGACCTAAGTAAAGTTGAAGCAATTTTGAATTGGGAAAGACCTAAAAATCCATCAGAAATCCAAAGTTTCTTGGGATTAGCGGGCTACTATAGGAGATTTATTAATGGTTTTTCTTCTATAGCTACGCCTTTGACGCAGTTAACCAGAAAAGAGATACCTTTCGTATGGGATAAGAAGTGTGAGGCCAGTTTTTAGAAATTAAAAGGGAAACTTACCACTGCTCTAGTTCTTACTTTACCTCAAGGACCGGGAGGATTTATAGTGTTTATGGATGCATCTAAAAGAGGAATTGGATGTGTTCTTATGCAACATGGGAAAGTGGTAGTATATGCTTCTAAACAATTAAAAGATCATGAAAGAAATTATACAGCTCATGACCTAGAATTGGCAGCAATTATACATGCCTTGAAGATCTGGCGCCAAATATATAGGCAACAATTTGAAGTTTATACTGACCATAAGAGTTTAAAGTACATATTTTCTCAGAAGGAACTGAATTTAAGACAAAGGGGACGGTTAGAATTTTTGAAGGATTATGATTTTACAGTGAATTACCATCCGGGTAAGGCTAATGTGGTAGCTGATGTTTTGAGCAGAAAGAAATCAAGAGCACTACAATTACACCAACAATGGAAAGAAGTGACAGATCTGATTGATTACTCACCAGGGTGTGGTGAAGAAAATTTGATACTGGCACAATTGACAATAAGGTCCGTACTACTAGATAGAATTGGTGAGGCACAGAACCAAGATAAAAAATTAAAAGAAATAGTGAACAAACCAGGATACATCAAAGATAATCAAGGAATAGTCAGGTTTCAAAACAAAATATGCATATCGAAAAGTGAAGAAATAAAAAAGGAATTATTGAAAGAAGGACACAAATCTCAGTATTCGATCCATCCTGATAGCTATAGAATGTATCAGAATCTGAAAAAGCAATTTTGGTGGCATGGAATGAAAAAGGACATAGCAGATTTTGTGAGTAGGTGTTTAACATGCCAACAAATAAAAGTTGAACACTAGAAGCCAGTTGGACTTATGCAACTAATTGAAATCCCAGTGTGGGTAGGAGCAGATAACTATGGATTTTGTAATGGGTTTGACAAAGACAAGGAAGAAGCATGATGCTATTTGGGTAATTGTGGATAGATTAACTAAATCAGCTCATTTTCTAGCAATTACAAAGACTCAATCATTGGAAGAGTTGGCTTAATTGAATGTAAAAGAACTAGTGGGACTTCATGGAATTCCCTTATCATTCATTTCAGATAGAGATACAAGGTTCACTGCTAGATTTTGGAAAAGTTTGTAAGCAACCATGGGTACACAATTAAGATTTAGTTCAACATATCATCCACAAACTGATGGCCAATCAGAAAGAACTATTAGAACACTAGAAGACATGTTGAGAGCGTGTAGTTTGGATTGGCATGGTAGTTGGGATGATTACCTACCCTTAATTGAGTTTGCATACAATAATAGTTATCATACAAGTA
Organism: Colocasia esculenta; assembly: GCA_014218235.1. Classification (NCBI taxonomy): domain Eukaryota; kingdom Viridiplantae; phylum Streptophyta; class Magnoliopsida; order Alismatales; family Araceae; genus Colocasia; species Colocasia esculenta. The sequence continues at coordinate 128,150,182 of CM024755.1, read as the reverse complement.
TTTGGATGGCACCATATGAAGCATTATATGGTAGACCTTGTAGATCACCCCTCTGTTGGGCAAAAGTGGGAGAAAAGAATCTCACTGAGCCAGAATTAATTCAAAACTATTCAGAGAAAATTGAACTAATTAGGAAAAGGTTGCTAATAGCTGAAGACAGACAAAACAATTATGCTGATAAGAGAAGAAGACCACTGGAGTTTAATGTGGGTGATCATGTATTTCTAAAAGTCTCTCCAACCAATGGTATCATGAGATTTAGTAAGAAAGGAAAACTCAGTCCAAGATATGTAGGACCTTTGAAATACTGCAAAAAATAGGGGAAGTAGCATACCAAATAGCTCTACCGCCCTCTTCATCACACATTCATAATGTGTTTCACATATCCATTGTAGCACCCCGAGAATTACAGTAATTGAAAATTGAGATAAATAGAAAATATGACTACTTAATAATTTAAAACTAGTTAAATACGTACACACCGCTATCCCAGATGTGAAAACACATCTAAAAATGTCGTAAAAATCATAGTTAGACTTTAAATAGTGTTCTCTAGTGACCCATAAAGAAATTTGGGTCAATAAAAATCATTTGATCTAAGTTTAAGAGTTATTGTGACTAATTATCCTAATTAGGAAACCAAGTCGGAAAACCGTTACCATGGAATAAAACATGATCATAAATTAAATAAAAATCTTGGAGAGACTCCAAACATCATGCATTGATGACCCATTATCGGAATTGGGCCAACGAATCACTTTTGGCCCAAGAATAAAATGAAGCAAGAAAAATAACCAGAAATTCGTAACCCTAATTGAGCTGAAAAATAGAAAGAGGTAATTAGGGAAAATCGCAAGGCCCTTAGCCTTTCATGGCAACCCAAATTCGTGCCTAACCATGGTGGGAGGTTTCCTAAAACCTCACACACTCTTTTGGGGTGAGAAATCATCAAAAAATGGAAGGTGTTAACCCAAAACCGCAACCCTTCCTTTCCTACACCCAAAGGGACTTTTAAAAACCCTAGATGCATATATACTTATCATGAAACCCTAAGGGATGAAATTACACATTGTTGGGGTCGTGGGAGGCTGTTCTTGAACACCAATGGTGGAGGAAATCGCCCCAACTCGGAGCCTTCTTCCTTGCTGCGCCTGCATCGATCTGTGTAGATAGCTCTTCTTGGAGTCAACCTAAGGTAGGCCAAACCTTAACCAAAATGTGCAATACTTCTATCCCTGGAAAGAGGGTCGAGTCTAGTTCCTAATACCACTAGTTTTCCCAATTTTCATCCAGTGAGTCGAGAGTATTAAGCATTCTCCTCCAGAGGGTCAGAACTAGGGCTTTCTGGAGAGCGAATCTTATTCAACTCCAAAGGTAGGACATCTCCATGCCAAACTCTAATTAAAATCGTCCATGCTTGAATCCATATGTATAGATTATGTTCTTACTATTTTCCCCAATTTTTATCTTGAGAGTTTCATGAATTAAATCTTGCATGATCTTGGCGCTGTACTGTCGTGATTTAACCTTAACTTATCTTAAGAGTTCCATACCTCTCTGTGGAGTCATTTTTAGACTAAGTATTCAACACAGAACTTGTTACCCTATAACTCTACTTTCATTTGGCACTAGTTTCACCAATTTTTGTTGACGGTACTGAGAGTATTAGGCCAAACATGAGCACTATGTTAGATTCACACAGTCAGTCAAAATACATTTTATTACCTAGTCAAACGACCTTTGTTTCTCAATTATTTGGTACAAAGTATTGGAAGAAATATAACTAACAATGGTAGTTTCACTCGATTTGGACCACC